>JAOXYA010476779.1:0-16878 GCA_028565675.1 Sorex palustris
GCACAGCAAAGCCTGGCAAGCTCCCCGTGACGTATTCAATATGCCAAACACAGTAACAAGAAGTCTCACAACGGAGACATTAATGGGCCTGCTCAAGCAAATTGATGAACAACGGGAAGACAGTGCAGTGCTATTATTTTATATATATATATATATATATATGGGATGCTGGGAATCAAACCCGGGTTGGCCACATGCAAAGCAAATGCCCTACCCACTGTACTATCATCCCAGTCCTACCCATTGTGCTATCTATCTATCCATCTATATATATATAAAATATAGAGATTTTATATGCATATATATATATATATATAAGCACACAAGGGTCCACCTTTAACAACATGTTAGTGATCTCTTCTAGAAGGTCTTAATGGCCTCTGGGTGAAATACAACAATCTTCACACTCTTTGCTCTAAGGAAACTTTTTTGTAGCATTTTCAGTGGTTTTTCATAACAAACAAAATAAATCATTTCCGTTCTACTTTGAGGCAGGGGTTGGGGTTCAGGATGGAAACATCCGAAATATGGTGGCGGGAAGGTGTCATGGTGGTGGGAGTGGTGCCTGCACATTAAGTGTAATCAAATATTGTGAACTACTTTATAAAATAAAAGAAAAAAATTTTAATTAAAAAAAAAAAGAAAATAGAGTCTGTGTTGGCTCAGAAACCCAGAGCGCTCTTTGACCATCACATGTCCCCAGAATCTGCGTGCCGGGGGTCTAGCGGAGGAGGGGCCCGGGAGGAGGCACCCCCCTGCCCCTCTGGGCCAGCCCCCACCCACACCCCCCCCGACCCCACACGCTCCCCCACACTGCCCGTGTCCGCCCAACACCGGCCAAAGTCGACAGCCCAACTATTTGCCTCAATCAATGAACCTAAGAACGACGCCACCCCCTGAGCCCTCAGCCACGCCAGACCCCAGGCTGGGGAGGAAAAGACGCCCCAGGACTTAAGTCTGAGCCCTCAGGCCGCCCTTTCCACCTACAGGGCTGGCCTCCTCCCCCTCCTCCTCCCTGCAGTGCTCTCGGGCCCTGCAGTGCTGGGAACGCAGCTGCCAGCCGCATGCATGGCCAGCACCGTTACTGCAGCCCCTCTGCCCTGGGAAGGCTGGGACGCTCCAGGCAGGGAGCCGCCCCCTGCCCCCAGGGGTCTGGGGGGGAGGAGGGGCCCAGGCCTCCGCCCTGCAGCCTGCCCTAGACCCCCAGCGGCTGACACCCGAGTCCCCTGGGTCCTCCTGAGGTGGATGAGGCCCCTCCCCGGGCGGCCCAGCCCCGAGCCCTCTCTGCAGGGCAGCTGCCGGGTGCCCAGCTGGAACCTGGGACCACAGACCTGGCACTGCTGGTCTCAACCCCCAACACGCTCACCTGCCCGCTGGGGACACAGCAAGGTCCCTTTCGGGAGCTGGGCCTGGTCGGAACATTGCCAAGTGCCCGGCTACTTCATCGCGGGGAGAACTTGTCGAGTCAGATCATGCTTCTGTTTGCTCCTTTTCTCTCCTATGAAGCTCTCGCCCCCGAGAGAGGATTCCTGGCGTTCTTGGCCAATGTGCAGACGCACCTGCCCCGGGGAGACCGAGCTGTGTCGGGACCCCTCACTCCCCATCCCACTCACAGGAGGCCTGTCACCGCCCCCCGTGCCTCCACCCTGCACACAGCACCGCACAGTGGGGTCAGAGCAGGAGGGGCCCCAGGCCCAGCCGCAGACACATCTGCTCGTGGACACCTGAGCTGGACAGGAGGAAGGGGCGGGTCGCCAGCAGCTGGGACGGGCAGGGGGAGAGGGCTTGCCTTGCTCATGACCACCCGGGACTGACCCCGGCACCCATGCGGCCCCAACAGGAGTGACCCCGAGTGCAGACAGGGAGAGAGCCCTGTACATCTGACCATGGTCCCCAAACAAACACAGCAAGGCAGGCCGCGTAACATGGCACAGAGAGTGCTCCCTCGGCCATCCTCCGGGGGGCTGGTCTGAGCAACAATGCAGAGCTGACTGGGGTTGCCGGGAGGGGTCCGGCCCGGGGATGGCGGGCCGCACTGTGCGCTTGGATGCAGGTGCTTTGCCAAGGGGTGAGGGGCCCGTGCTGGCCTCCACCCATGTTTCCACCTCCTCCCACCTGCCCTTAGGCTGGGCTGAGCACTGGACGCCCGGGGTCAGGGCACCTCGCAGCAGCCACGGGCAGCTGGGGCCACGCGGGGACAGCCGTCCCTTCTGGTCCTGCCAGGACGGTCCTGCAGCCCATCTAGGAGGGCTCTTGGGGGCAGCACCCCCTGACACAGGGGCTTCAGCAGAGGGCAGTGGTGGGTGGGGACCCTGGGACGCCCTTCCCCCTGCGGGAGACCCAGACCAGGCCTAGATGCTCCCCCCCAAAAGGAAGTCGGGACTGCGCGGGCTGACCTCTCCCTGCAGGTGGCCACTGTCCCGGCCAGGCCTCCTACCAGCCCTGCTGACCGCCCAACTGTGCTGGGCAGGGCAGGAGGCAGACCTGGGCTTCTCCCGGGGACTCATCCAGAATGCTCTGTGGTCAGCTTTGGGCCGACCCCTGCCCTGGGTCCCCCTTTCCACAGTGGCCACCCGAGTTGCCCTAGCGCGCTGTCCACTTCGTGTCCTCTGATCCCTGGGAAACGTCGCTGTCCACCGGACGCCAGGAGGACAGGCCCCCAAGGTGTTTTTCCCTTCCCTGGGAAGCCGGAGATGCCAACGGCTGCTGGCAGTAGGGACCTCGGTATCATCAGGGCGTCCGCACGGGCACGCGGCCAACGCCACTCAGCGCAGGACATGAGTCCCTGGACGGGGCAGCGGCTCAAGTTCTGGAGACACCAACACTGGCCTGGCTGTGATGGGCAGGGCTGGGGGCAGGTCAGCCCGGCCGGGAGTGAGCCCACACAGCCCAGCAGGAGGGGCACCAAGGGGCGGGGCCTCACTCAGCTATGCCCCCCCCACCTCCCTCCACCTCCCCGGGTGCCTCCTGTCCCCCGAGCCCTCCCCTCCCTCACATGTGCCGGAGCTGCTGGGACAGTTCGGCGGCTGGATGTCAGCTCTCCTGCCTGGCCCCTCTGGGCGCTGGAGGAGGAGAGAGAGGGGCGGGAACTGTCCAGCGTCCCTCAGGAGCATGTGGCGGAGAGAGAGACGGTTTGTTCCAAAGTTCCGCGTTGCCTGAGAGTGTGTGGTTCAAGGGGGAAGCATCAGAATCAAGACTGGAAACAGCAGAGAGGCTGTTGAGACCCTACGCTCTCTCCGAGCACAACTGCCCACCATGCTACCACTCACGGACCACCCAGAAATGCTTGCATTCACTTTCGCTCACTGCATAACCTGGAAAGGACATTATTGTGCACATCCGGGTCTGAGAGGCGTTCACTGACTTGTTTGCTTGTTGTGTTATTGAGGCCACACCCAGAGGTGCTTGGGACAGCCCTGGCTCCGTGCTCAGGAAGCACTCTTGATGCTCCAGGACTCCATGGGCTGCCAGAGATCGAACCCAGGTTGGCTGCTTCAAAGCAAGCAACCTACCTGATGGACTGGTCCTCCTGCCCCTCAATTCACTTTTTAATAAGATTTATTCCTAGGCACTTTAAAAGAATCAACTTGGCATAATAATATTCTATGTAACTATGATTGTGAAACATGCCAACATAAAAGCCACAGGTGTCCATTTATATATGTGTGTATGTTCTAAATGAGAAACTAAAATTTGGATGACATCAAACTAAATAAATATGTCATGGATGGAAAGATAAAATAATGCCAAGATATCAGTTCTTCGCAAGTCGGCCTAAAGATTCAATAACAATAAAAATCGCAGCAAGTTGCTTTATGACTATCAACAAACTGATTCTAAGTTTACTTGGAGAGCCAGAATAGCCAACAAAATATTGGAAAAAGAGCCTAGAAATACCCTCATCGACATATGAAGTTGAATAATTTGTCATCTTTGTCAGAGCTGAAAAATAACAAAAGAGCATGGGAATAGAATGGAGCAACGATGGCTTTTCCAACAAGCAGTACTTGAAAGACAGTCCCATGCCCAGAATAAATAAATTAGACACAGGCCTTAAAATTGTTCTCAGAATGGATGAGAGACCGCAAGGAAAAATGCAAAAGTCTTAAACTATAAAATCAGATAGGAGAAAATCTAAATAACCCGGGGTGTGATCAGGACTGTGGGTTTTTAGATACAAGAGCAAAGGCAAGAAATAATTGATAAGCTTGCTTCATTAAAATTTAAAACCTCCGCTCTGCAGGAAAACATGTCCAAAATATTTAAAGGCAGAATCTACGAAAGATGGGTCTGATATAGTACCACCACCCAAATTCTAGAAAGACCCCTTAAAGCTTCACAGTGAGTCTCTGAGTAGATGCGAATCCATATCCGTGGAGGGCAAAGAATCTGGGCCAGCGTGAGGGAGCCCCCTGGGGAAGGCACTGGCCTTGCATGCAGCTAACCCGGCTCCATCCCGGAAGCACATCATCCCCCAAGTCCCCCTGGGCACAGCTGGGGGCAACCCAGGAAGCCCACTGAGGGGCAATGTCGCCACAGCCCTTGTCCACAGGTGGAGGGCTGTTCGTGGGAGATGTCACATGCGGTCTCAGAGAAGCCTAGAAATGTCAAGTGCGGCGCTTGCATGTGACTGGTGCCACGTGTGAAGGGCATCCGAAGGCCAAGACAAAAAGAAACAACCTGGTTAAAAGCGGGCTGAAGACCTTCCGGGACCCCTAACCAGAGTCGATGCAGGGCTGGCAAGAAAAGGCTGAAAGACACCCAGGAGAACAACACAATGCCGCAGACCGGAACCCCGGCCCACTGCTGACACAGCCGAGGGGAGCTAAGAGCCCAGGGGTCTCTAGCCTTCGCCAAGGGGGTTGAGGGAGTCAGAGTGAGGAGCTTGGGGGCGGGGGGTTTCTTACAATATTGCCAACTGATCCATCACAGCAGATGCCAGGGACTGGCCCAGAGCAGCCGACTGAATCCTGTGTGACGTGCCTTCCGCACACAGATGTCCCCGCAGCTCCACCCTGGGGGGCAGCCAAGGTGCCCCCCGACAGGAGCATGGACCCGGGCACCGAGAGTGCTTGCTGCCGAGAAGGGGTGACAAGCTGGGGGGGGGGCACCATAGGCCTCTCACCATCTGTCCACTCTGGGTCACGCTGGAGCCTGAATCCCCCGTCCAGGATTCCGGGAGCCCAGACACAGGTGAGTGTTGGGGGTGGGGGGGGCAGAGACAGTGGGAAAGGCCACAGGATGGCCCCCAATTCATTCCCTCTTCCAGAACAGGCCGTGCCAACGGGGATCCTCTAGCAAAGAAGGAAGCCCCTGGTGGGCGCAGAGGAAGCTCTGACCACCCTAGCACAAGCACCTCAACCCGCCAGCCAGTGGCGGGGGGAGGCCCCAACAAGCTTCGCCCACAGCCGGCCAAGGGGGACACACGAAGCCCCCACATTCACACCCCTGGAAGGATCGCTCGAGGGCCGGAAGACGGGCACGTGGTAGAGAGCAAACTGAAGACAGACGACTTGACTGTTCGAGATCAATACTCATGATAATATCATTTCACTAGACTTAGAGCAAACTAATTGGTCTGTCAACATTTAACCCCAGAGACTGCTCAGAGAGGGCTAAAAGCATTTTATTAAGTGCTAACCAGCTCCACTGGCTTAGAACCAAACGCTGATCTCACACGGTGGTGTTCAGCCCTCGGGCCTCCGGGGTCTGACCTGCCCGCCAAGACCCCAGCCTGTGGCAGCCGTGCAGAGCAGACCTGGGCACCTGCAGGCTGAAGGGGGAAACGTTCAGTTTAGTAAAGGGGGGGGAGCTAATTGGAACTGCAGGCAGACACCCGCCCCAGAATACGAGACTCCGAACACTGGCACAGCTTTGGGAGACAGGCTGAGTGCTCCCCGGGCCATGGGCAGGTGTCTGGGCTCTCAGGTGAGACAGGCGCTGGCCGCTCCGGCAGAAATGAGACGTGACCCCTAAGGGGCCTTGGGTGCCGACTCTCTTGCGCCTTCGCCAGCACTGAGAGGCGGCAGGAGGCCCCTCATGCTCTGGCCTTGCTCATGAAGGCCAACACCCCCGGTCAGATGCGGCTCACGGAGCACACACGCAGGAGTTGCTGGCGGGAGGCAGAGTTCCACCCACGTTCATCTTTGGGAGGGCGGAGGTCTCGGCAGCCACCAGGCCCTGCTGGGGTGAAGCCTTCGAGCAGCCAGCACAGGGTTGCCAGGGGTTGCCAGGGATTGCCAGCACAGGCTCTGTGCCACTCGAGGGGTCCCCAACTCACCCCAGCTGTCAGGCACCCCGAGGGGGCAGCACCGAGGCCTCCACAGGCAGGAAGATGCGTGTCTGGAGCATTTCACGACACACTGGGTGGGCCGAGCCCCTGGGCCAGAGGCGGCCACGAGACCTTTCGCCTCGCTCTGCAGAAGCCTCAGACACACGCACAAGCCTCTGATCCCGACTCTGGCTCTGGGGGGCATGGGGCCCTCGGGGGAGGCCCTCAGGACCACACAGCAGGGACGCACCCAGAGCAGCTGCAGCGTCCCACCTTCCCTGCTCCAGCCCTGGGCCGGGGGGGGGGGGTCAGGGGTAGTGCCTGGAGGGGTGAGAGGGCACCCTCACAGACAGACAAACAGGCAGGCAGATGGATCTGAATCCCATGAGCCTGCAGAGTGCGAAGCTTCTGAGTGGGGGAGGCTGTGGGCAGGGACAGGCCTGGGGGGTTTCTGGGGCCACGAACAGTGCCCCTCCCCCCCAGCCCACTCATGTCCGATTTAGGGCTGGACAGAGCAGGGGCCTGGGCCGTGTGCTGGCAACGCCCCCAGCCTCCTGGAGGCCCCCGGGGGTGGACAGGCCGAGACGCACAGACCCCGGGGCCTCTCTGAGCAACACTCGCCCACGCGGCCACTTGCCCTGCAGACGGAGAGGGCTGGGGCAGCCAGTCCGGGGGTCAAGAAGGTAACCGGGAAGCCAGGCCGGGTGCCCACAGCTCAGAGTGGGGGTCTCGGTTCCTGTCCCCCCAAGATGGGGGGATCTGCTTACCAGGCAGGAGACCTGACCAAGGACCCTCAGGAGGTGTCCCAGGAGGGGCCCCTGGAGGTGGCAGCGTGAGCACTGCTGGGAACCAGGAAGCAATGTCCAGAGCATGGGGTTCGTCCCTCGCCCCTGCCCAGCCCCTGGAGGTCACCGTGTGGGAGAGCTGGGCACCCGGCCACTCCTCCCCGCACATGGCTGCAGCCCATGGGGCTGCTCCACGCCTGAGGGTCCCCTGGCCACACCCACCAGCTGTCACCAGGGGGACTCGTGTGTGGTCACCCCGCCCGGCCCCAACACACAGACACCAGCACCAGAGGGCAGGCGAGACGCGTGCTCTGAACACGACAGGGTCCAGGCCAGAGCAGCCAGGGGATGGGCACACGCCCCCATGGACACGGGCACGTGCCTTCATGGACATGGCACACGCCCTCAGACACAGCACACATCCCCATGGACACGGCTGGCCAACTCTGGGGCGAGGGCAGCAGAGCCCAGTTGCATCACTGCTGACCACCAGTCTTTGTGCCCGAGGTCAGCGGAGTCTGGCCAGGGGCTGGCTGTTTTGTCTTTGGTTTGGGGGCGGCTCAGTTTTTGGCATGTTTTGAGCAGTCAGGAGAAGACAGTTTCCTTTCCTGTCAGGGAAATGAGAAGCCGCTTGACACGCGTTGGGCGAGAATCTGTCTCTAGACCTGCCGACCCCGCGGTCTCCTGGGTGCCAGCTCCTGCATCTCACCAGGAGGGTGCCGCGCTCCCCTGGCCGCGGCACCTATCCTGACCCCCAAGATGCCTCTGACCCCAAGGGGCAGCTCGGGGCAGGGCTCACCAGAGAGTCCTGCAGGGAGGTGGGTCCCCTGGCCCCTGGGGGACAGTTGGGCCCACAGTGTAGCTTACCCGCTCTGCTGGCCAGTAACCCGGGGGGCATTGCAGGGGTGCTGTTACGGAAATGGGTCACTTGGCAAGGCCCAGGGACCGACACCGGGCCATGGTGTCCCCTAGACATGGGCGGGCGGGCAGAGGGGGGTGTGGCACAGCCGTGACCAGATGCTCGGGCAGCTTCCGGGAGGTCGGGGCGCGTGCCAGGCCTGTGTGCCCCGGGGCACAGACCCTGAAGGCCACCACACTGACCTGCCCCCCGCCCCGCCACTGAGCACTGCCAGGGGCCCCCAGAGCCTGCCGGGAGCCCCTCACACACACGCTGGAAACAACCCAGGGGTGAAGCTCCCCCGACGGCTCGAACGAGAGCTACTGCGTGTTGCCACGGCCGCCCACACACCCTGAGCCTATCCTGAGCTGCCCCGGGTGCCGGCCCTGGTGCCCCCACCCCCGGGGACGAGGCTGGACTCAGCACCACGTAGTTCGGGTCCCGTGGGACGGCCGGCCTCAGCTTCCAGCTTCTGGCCCACACCCGTCATTGCTCGGGGTCACTCCCGGCATGTCTGTTTGGGTTTCTGATATCTCGGAGCCCACACGTTGGGGGGGGTGGGGCGGGGGGTGTCGTACCCACTGGGCTGGAGGGCAGGACGGCTCTACACGCCATGCAGGGCTCAAAGCGGGGCCTCAGGCAGGGGACGCGGTGCCCCAGCCCAGACGGGCTCGCTCCTGTCCAGAGAGCGTCTCGGTCTCATTCCGAGGTCGGCTTTGTCCCTAACATGCTGCGAAACTGGAATCAGGCCGCGAGTGTGCAAGGGAACAAACGCTTCCCGAGAAGGTTCTAGGCCCGGCTTGTGCGGGAGGGGTGCCCTCTGCTGGCCGGCAGCGGAAATGCGGCGGGAGTGCAGGCCGGCCGTCAGCAGCGCTCAGGGGCCTGTGGCCCCCGTCCACGTCCCTCCCCCAGGAAGGGCTTGAACCCAACGCTCAATGCAGCCTCAGACTCGCAGGGCCCAGAGCCTCAGGGGGGTCTCCGGCTCTCAGATCCACGGGACCCTGAGCTCGGGGCCAGGCAAGCTGGAGGCCATGGTGTTCTTCTGTGTGCGGTGGCCCTGAGGCGCCGAGGGCCGTGGAGTGTGTGCGAACAGGAAGCTCACGTGCACAGTACGCGGGGAGAGAGCGGAGCCCGTGAGTGGCACCTACAGATGCTCCATGTGCGATGCTTGTAGTGTGTGATGCATGTAGTTTGTGATGCTTCGTGTGTGATGTCCCGTGTGCGATGCATGTAGCCTACATGTGATATGAAGAGTATTGTATGTAGAATGTGTAGTCTCTGTGCGGGATGTATTGTAGGTATGTGGTGTGTAGTGTGACGTGTTACGTGTGTGTGAAGCGTAAGGTGCTGTGGTACTTAGTACGTGAATGAGGGGCGTGTGGAGTGGGTGGTGGTATGTGAATTGTGCGTGTGCCATATGTGGAGTGGGGAGTCCTCGTGTGGTGTGTGGAGTATATGTGTGAGGTACAGTGTGTGAAGCGTGAGGGGAAGCGTGGGGTGTGGAGTGGGTGGTGGTATGTGAATTGTGTGGGGGGTGTGGGTACCCGTGGGGGGTGTAGAGTGGGTGACAGTGAATTGTGTGGAGTGTGTGGAGTGACTGAAGTGCGTGTGTGATATACGCTGCGTGCAGGTGGCCTACGCGTGAAGTGTGATGCGCATGTGGGTAGTACCTTGTAGTGTGTGATGTATGTAGCAAACATGTGGCGTGTGCAGTACATGTGTGTGGTGTGTATCTAGTGTGTCTGTGAAGGGCAGGAGGGTGACTGAGGTCTGAGTAAAATGACAGTTTTCACATGCGACTCTCCCTTCTCTCCCTCAGCACACCCTGAGGAGGGTTTGCTCACGCAAAGGCCCTTGGCCGAGCTCCATCTCCACAGACAGACTCGGACAGTGTGACCCCACGTGATGGGGTGTGACAGAGTGACCCCATGTGACTGGGTGTGAATGACCCCATGTGACCCAGTGTGTGATCCCACGTGACTGGGTGTGACCACGTGCGTGACCCATGTGACAGGGTGTGTGAGACCACGTGACAGGGTGTGACAGTGTGACACCACATGACCTGGTGTGTGACCCCATGTAATGGGGTGTGACGGTGTGACCACACATGACTGGGTGTGACCGGGTGACCCCACGTGACCCAGAGTGTGACCCCCCACGTGACCCGGTGTGTGACCCCACGTGACGGGTCTGGCTTCCACCTGCAGCCTTAGTCCGTCACAGCTGCCTGCTGAGGTGACTCAGACGTGGGCTGGGTGCTCTCCGGCACATGTGGGGTGTCCATACGCAGTCCTGCCTTGGGCAGCTGGGCCCACCCTCACCATGGCCTGACCAGCACAAGCCCAGAGCCCCCTCAGCTGGGGCCCATCCCCCAGCCCCACGCCTGCCCCAGACACCTGCTCACAGGGCGGGACAGGGAGCCCAGCAGCTCTGCCCATGCCCACGTGGGTACAACCTCCTCCACCAGCTCCAGGTGGGCACAGCCACCCGTGCCCTTGCCCCCTGCCCACGGGGGCGCAGCCCAGCAACTGTCCTGCTGCTCAGCAGTCACCCTGGCACACGTGACTCACGGGCGTCCTGTGGGACTGACCCTCAGACAGCTCCCGGGAGGCCTCTAGGGCCCGCCTGCAGGCACCCACAGCCCTGGCAGACTGCAGAGCCCCCTGCTGGCGCGGCTGAGAATGACACCCTGGCAGAGCTGCATCTCAAAGCCCCTTGCTGGAGAGGCTGAGATTGAGGCCCTGCAGCCCCTCCGAGCACTGCGTCAGAGAGCCCCCAGTGGATGAGGCTGAGAACGACACCCTGCAGCCCCTTCACCGCGCTGCATCTCAGAGCCCCCTGCTGGCGAGGCTGAGAATGACGCCCTTGAGCCCCACTCCATGCCTTGAGGAAAAGCCCTTGTAGGTTCTGGAAATCTTCCCTTAACTCTAACTGCTGGACCACAGGTGTATGGAAAAGTACGTAGGGTTGGAGTGAGAGCCCCCTGAGAGACAGATAGTCTCCTGTCCAAGGGGCCAGGGATGAGCAATGAAGGTGCCAGGAGAGACTCCTGGCATTGAATCTTTTACCAGATACGCCATCTGCCGGCCTGTCCGAGCTGCTGGCAGGAGGCCTTGGGGTGCAGGGAGTCACGTCACAGCCTCGCAGCTGTTCTCTGGACCAGACCTCACTGTCCAGCTGCCACGCTGCAGGGGATTGGGTTGTGCTGTGATTCGTGTTGTGAACCGGCTCTTCGTAGCGGAAGCACAAATCTCGTGGCTCGTGCAGGTCAGTGAGCACAGGGCCCAGCACACAGAGGCCGCAGGGAGCCCCCTCGACAGCTGTGTCAGAGACGAGCCAATCCCTAGCTCCAGCTGCTCACCGGGCCCAGGGCAAGGCGGCAGGACTGACCAGTCCCAGTCTCCACAGGAGGATCCCACCTGGATACGAGGCCTGGTGAGAGTCGGGCCCGCACCCGACACGGAAACAGCGTGCAAGGAGGCACTTGCTGTGGGCCAGTTTCCAGGTGGTGAGCAAAGCCGGTGGGGACTCAATTCTCCCATGGTCACGTTGAGCAGGTGACAAGGTCAAAGGCCGTTCTGGAGGACAGAATCCATGGGGTGTTTGAGAGGGAGAAGAGGGTCTCCGAAGCCCGGGGTCACTGTTGGGAGAGAAACCCAGCCCAGTGGGTGTGAGGGAGACTCCACAGAGCAGCGGCTCCAAGGGGCTTGGGGACCCTAGACATACACACACGAGTGAGAACCACTGAAGAGTCAAAACAGCCACCGACAGGCATGAAGGAGGGGGTGGACGCTGCCCTGGGCAGGACACGAGACTCCTGCATTGAGCCCTCATCTGGGGGTCCACCATGACTGGACAGCGGCTCCCCCTGAAAGCAGGCGAGGCCTTAAGAAAAAGAGGCAAAATGAAACGAGCTCAGAGCCAGAGACCAGAAAGCAAAATCACTAGAGGAAAATGTCTCCCTTCGAAAAGCTACAGCGGTCAGGGGGAGTGCGGCAGTTCTAAGACCTTTGCCTTGCACACACCCAGCCCTGCTCCATCCCAGGCAGCCGAAGGTCCCCAGCCCCTGCCAGGAGTGACCCCTGATCACAGAACCAGGAGTGAGCCCTGAGTAGCTGTGGGACCCTGACCCTGGCACGTGGGGGTGGAGCTGCCCCCCTCAGCGCTGCCCTCGACAGCAGCTTCCCCCACACTGGCCCGCCCGGGGGGCCAGAAACAACCACATGTGGCAGGGAGGACTCAAGGCCAAGCCTGAGGAGCAGCAGGAAGCAGACCTCCCAGGGGCCATCAGCTCCTGGTGTGTGTCTGAGTGCTGGGCCGGGACGACAGTGCACGTGGGAAGCAAGCAAAGGTGTCACAAGGCCAGACGGTGCTCCTGTGTGTCCTGAGCCAACGGGAGCCCAGCCCTGCACACGTTGGAGATACGGCTCCTGGGAGGCTGGGCACCCTGACAACCTGGCGTGTCCTGGCGTCCTGGGGTGCCCTGACATCCTGAGGTGCCCTGATGTCCTGGGGTGCTCTGACGTCCTTAGGTGTCCTGACATCTTGGGGTGTCCTGACGGGGTGTCCTGATGTCCTAGGGTGCCCTGATGTCCGGATATCCTGACATCCTCCCACTGCGACCAGATCCTCACACACACTGCTGGCCGTCATCCTTCACTCTTGGCCCACCCTGTGGCCGTGTGTGTAAAGTGTCACCCTGTCCTCCTCTGTGCCCGCTTGAGAGCTTTCAGGCACTGGACACTGGGCACCTGTGTAGTCCATGAGCTCCTGCAGCTGTGCAGGGCAAGGGGACATGCATCGACCCCACCCTGTGGCCTCTGTGGCCCTCCCGCCTCCATCCTCAACACTGCTCCTCTCCTGCTCCTCTCTGGGGCCCGCACGGCCACACTCACACTCAGTACTCACACTCACCACATTCACACCACACCTCACACTCACCTCACTCATACCACACTCACACTCACCACACTCACACTCACACCACACTCACAACCACACCACACTCACCACACTCACACCACACTCACAATCACACCACACTCACAATCACACCACACTCACCACACTCACCACACTCACACTCACAGTATCCCCGCCAGCGGCCGTCCTTGTGTGAACCCAGCTCGTGTTCACTCTGGAGCTGGGGGAGGTGAGGTATGGGGGGGAGGGGGACTCTGGGTCACAGGAACTGGGGCACCGCAGTGCAGGCAAAGTGCGTCACTGAGAGACCGTACAGCATCCCTGGGGCTGCAGGAACCCGATGCCAAGAGACTCGCTCTAAGCTCCCCCACGCCCTGCTTCCAGGGTGCGAGCGGCTGGAGGCCGGACAGACCCAGGCAGGCAGAGGAAACAGAGGAACAGATTGCAGAGTCGGACCCCAGCAGCCCAGGGCGCTCAGTCCTTGCCTCCTGGTGCGCTCAGTTCTTTCCACTTCTCTTCTGAAATCTGCTCTGTGATGAGGGAAGATGGTGCCTGCGGCAGGCAGGGAGCTGACAGGCGGCGGCAGCTCTCAGCCCTAACAGCGGGACCGAGGGGGTCACAAAGTTTCTGCAGGAATGACTCTAAGTGCCTGTAAATATTTCCTCTCCAACACAGTGGCATTCAGCAGAACCAAACTGGTGCCGCAGAGGAGAGGCAGCGAGTGGGCCGTGGGCAGGCGGCGGGGGCGCCCTCGGCCTTGGGGCAGGCTCTGTCAGCAGCAGCAGCCCTGGCCTGGTCCTGGTCCCCTGGGCCCAGAGGACACAGCTCCACCAGAGGGTCAGCCTGGACACGGGCCGAGGGCATCAGCCCCTGACGGTGCTCTGGGCCTTCCCAACACTCTGAGTCACTGCTGGGCCTCTGGCCAGACTCCCACAACCCAGGACCAAGTTTTCTGAGAAATTCAGGCGCCAAAAGTTAGGTACGTGGAACCAACCACAAACCACCTCAGGCTCAGTCGTACAAGCTCACTTATCGGCCTCGCCCCAGAGACTCATAAATAAATCTTGAAGGAGATCAAAAGCTGCAGATAATCTTGGACCCCTGAAAGGCTGAACAGACTGGGGTAGATCGGAGGGGCAGGTCAGCCTGGTGCCCACCCACGCAGAGCCCCCGGCAGCCACTTGCTCCCACAATGCAGGGACACCTGGGGGCTGCCTTTCTAGAGGAGCAGCGTCCACCCGCAAGGCCAGTAGAGGTGTGACACCGAACAAAAGCTGGCCACTGTCCCACAGACACAGGGGTCAGGGCACCCACAGACAGAGAAGTCAGGGCACCCACGAACAGCAAGGGCCCCCGTACCCCCATCCATCCTTTCTTCCACCCTCTCCCCCTCCCCTCCCTTACCGCGTCCCCTCCCTGGCTCTGCAGAGTCTCTGGCTGGTAGGACGGCTCCCAGCCCCAGGTCAGATCAGCTGCCCAGCACCTGAACCACAGAGACTGGCTGTCGGGTCCCTGCCCGCCACTCTCAGGCCAGGCTCAGGGCTGTGCAGACCTGCCCTGTCCTGCGCACGCAGGGCTGGCACCCACCTAGCAGCTGGCCTGTGCCACGTCTCCAAGGAAACACAACAGGACATGCACCCTGACCTCTGCAGCTTTCGGCCCACGTGTCCAGGGGGGCCTGATCCCTGCAAACAGATCAGATGGGAGGAGTATCCTCAGCTCTCAGCAGCACCACCCAGGCCTCCCCTGGACACCACAGACCCAGCCACGCCACTCAGACCGGGCCACGCCACCCACAGACCCGGCCACAACACCCAGCTGGGCCACAACACCCACAGACCCAACAGGACACCTAGACCTAGCCACGCCACCCACGACACAGGCACAACACCCACACCCACAGACCCAGCCACGCCACCCACAGACCCAACAGGACACCCAGACCTGGCCACGACACCCACAGACCTGGCCACAACACCCACACCCACAGGCCCAGCCACACCACCCACAGACCAACAGGACACCCAGACCTGGCCACGACACCCACAGGCCCGGCTGCGTGACCCACAGAGCTGGCCACACCTGCTCTTGTCTGACTCTGACCCTTCTTGGGGAGCCACGGACCCACATGAAACCCTGCACATGCTCTGCTGACGGTGTTGGGGTGGGCTTTTCTGTGCCAACTTGCAAGGTTCAGGGGAGCCCCCACTCCTGACCTGTCTTCGTGGTGCCAGGGAGCACTGGGCCAGGAGGGAGTCAGACTCTCCCCGCCAAGATCCCTGGTGGCCTCGTGGGCTGTGGGTCCCTCGCAGCTTCCCCAGAGATCAGCAGCCGCAGGATGATCACAAACAGGGCACTGTGCACTGTGTGTCTGTGTGTACATGTTCACATGCGTGTGCTGTGGGTATACAAGCACATGGAGGTGTGCACTCTGTGCCTCGATACACACCTGTGCTTGTGTGTCTGCACAGACACATGTGGAGGTGTGCACTGTATACATGTGTGCACACGTGTTTTTATATCTGCAAACATACATGTGGAAGCACCACACACTATATATGTACACATGTGTACACCAGTTTTTGTTCAGACGCATACTGTTTGTGTGCACATGTGCCTGTGTGTCTGTGGGTGCAGCGTGTGCGTGCATGCACAAATGTGTGCTTGTGTCAGGATACATGTGAAGATGTGTGTACGAGCATGTGCATGTGTGCGGATGTATTTCTAGACATTCAGTGTGTGCGTACACACGTGTACAAGCAGTGTAGACATACTGTGGACCTGGCTGCATGCTAGCAGGCATGCCTCGTGGCTGCAGGAACACAGACCAGCAGCCCTTCTGCAAGACGCTCGCTCTTCTCTTTAGAACGGAAACCTCCGGTGGGCTTGAGGTTTCCGCTAGTTGCGGTGTCCGCTAGTCCTTCCTGAACCTTGCCGGGTGTGTGCACACTAGTATTTCCTGAATCTTGCCGGGTATACACACTAGTCCTGCCTGAACCTTGCCAGCTGTGTACACGCTAGTCCTTCCTGAACCTTGCCGGGTGTGTGCACACTAGTCCTTTGAGTTGCAGCACTGTCTCTCCTGCTGGCTTCAGGCTCCTCGTGGACTGAGGAGCAGAGGTTGATATGACAGATTCCCATGGCCACGGGTCACAAGAGTCCTGCCATGGCCCTGTGAGTGGCCGCACGCCTCAGTGGGAACTGGCAAGGGCGTGCTCAGGGCTTGGGCCCTCGTGCCCTCGGAGGACAGCCTGAAGGCTGAGGCGGCACAGCAGCCCACACCACCTCCACAGAAGGCCTGCCGGGGTGGGGGCCACGGGCCTGGGTGGCGTGGTGGGAGCCAGGCCAGCACTGACCCGCATGCACGGGTGAGGGGGGTGTTCAGGGTTGGGGACACACGCCCCACGCTCCAGGGCCTCCTACTGACAAGCCCTCCCTGCCACCCCCATGCCTGGGTCTGGCCCTGGGCCCCCGTGGCCCCTCGCCAGAACCAGTTTCCACCGGCTGCCCAGGGCACCTGGCACCACAGGGAGACGCTGGAGCACAAACCGGCCTGAGTCCGGGACGAGGGTCCTCCTCTCCCCGGTGCCCACCTGCCAGCTCCCCCATGCACATGCCCTTGGGGGAAGGACTCTCTCTGGTGACCCCACAAAGGGCAGACCCCCCAGACGGGCTCCAGGGCTAAAGACTGACGGGGCTGTGCTAGCTGCAAGCCCCCAGCCCCCACCTCACTGCACTGCATGGCCCCTCAGCGCCCCACCCCAGAGTCCCCAGCACCCACCTCAGGGGCCCCAGCCCCCCCACTGAGCCCCCCACCTCTCCAGCGGGCTGGCACTCTCTCCTGGAACCCTCCTGCAGGGACTCAGCCGCACCCCCTGGCCGTGAGCCGCGTTTCCTGTGGCCCTTCCCTGCTGAGAGGCACCCGGGATTCACCCGGATCAAGCTCCATCCCCCCCCCCCCCCCCCCCCCCCCCCCCCCCCCCCCCCCCCCCCCCCCCCCC
>JAOXYA010476791.1:0-16876 GCA_028565675.1 Sorex palustris
CGGGCCCGGCGGCGGCGCGGGAGCCTCGCGGTGTCCGGCCCGGCTGGCGCGCGCCGCCGCTGCCCTGGCCGCTCTCGGGTTAGGTCCCGAGGCTGTCCCAGTGGGTCACTTGCCCTGATTCGGGGGCCCGGGCGCGCGCCCCCGTCCCACAGTTCAGAAGCGGGACCACGGGCCACCCAGGCCCCGCGCCACCCAGGCCCCGCGCCCGCGTCTGAGTCCAGGGCGCGAGAAACGGAGCTGCCTCCGAACCCTGCGACGACCGGCGAGGCCGGGTCCGAATGATGATGATTCTTGAGCAGGAATGAGTCTGGGGGCGTTCCTGGGATGATAAGTTCCCAGCTATGATTTTCACGGCAGTTTCGGAGGAAACTTCCAGACACGAAGCCAATGATTCTGAGAAACACTCTGACCGGAACGATTTTATCTGTGACGGATGAGTGCGTTCTGTATTGGTTGGGACTGTTTGGTGGGCGAGTGAAAATACAGCAAAATGCCCCGAGTCCCGCCGAATGTCCCAACGATTTGTTGATACTGCTGATACCTCCTCTGGCTGCTCCCATCCGCTCTCTGTAAAACCTAATGTTCTGTGGTAAGAATCTCATTTTCGATTCAGAGAGCTCCGAACTCTTAGAGATCACATACCCAAATGATTGGAATAAATTCCCAATGTGCTGTATTATCAAAGAATGTGTTTTAAAAACAAAACAGAGGAAGACGGTTCTGGGAAATACGATTATTATGAAGCAAAACACCAAGTCCAGGCATTTTAAATGAGATAAGATAAACATGATAAAACACTTTCTGAGATGCTTGTCTTCAGAAAGTCGAAGTGATTTCTTTTTTCAGTTGAAATGAAAAAAAGGCATGATTAAAGGAGCACACTCTTCAATGTGCTCTGGACGTGTGAGTCCCTCTCTAAGACTGCCCTGACATTAGGGGACAGCAGCACAGGGATGGGGCCAGTGATTCTGCTGGCCAGGGGCCCTGCTCCTTGGGGCAACGTCAGCGGCCAGCGGCTGGGTGGGTGATGCCTCCCTCCAGGGCCATAAATCCATGTGGGAAGCTCCCGGGGTTTACTGCCCTCACTTAAGTGGGAAGGGACTGGGAGATTGCTGGGTCCACTGTAAATTCTTGAGATGAAACGCAAGTCACTTTTAAGAACACAAGAATTGCCAACCTAACCGGGCTCCTGTGGGCGCTGTGCCAGCAGCGCTCATGTTCACTGGAGATTCTGCAGCCCCCAAATAGGAGCGTTGGGACGAGACAGAGTTGAGCCCCTGCCCCCCACCCGTGGCTTACAGTGACACCACACACACACACACACACACACACACACACACACAGATTTTTTTAAAACATTTTTTCAAAAAGGCATTTCAGGAGAAACACATGCTTCGACTTTCTTTTTTAAACTTTGAAATTGCAATTATGGTAAGACAGGAAAAAAAAACTAGGTCTTACTTTTTCACTGAGGAACATCTGAAAACCAGGGTCTGGGCTAGCCCCAGTGCTGGGCTCCCCAGCTAGATCCCTGAGAGGACCCCAAAGGATCACTCTCCAGGACGCTGGGCACAGACCAGGTTTGACTGCTTACAAAACCACGCCAGGAACATACAGACTACTTGGTGTTTAGCTTCGATATTCTGCTAAGTGCATTGATATATATTAGGTAGACATGTTGCTAATGGCTAGATTTTATTCTTCTTTACCAAACTGAGCAGAAATTCCATAAAGTGAATGTCTCGTAAGAAAGACCCCTTACCTCTCACGTGGGCAAGATTTTTTTTTTTAAATGGGACACGATGCAACTGTCCTAAGCTTAAGGGACGAGGAGCGCTGGGAGGGGCTGGGCACTTCAGGCCCCGCTGAGCTCACTCCTAGCCCCGCCCACCCAGCCCCGCCGGGAGACTGCACCTCCTGCCACTGCTCTGGGCCCGAGTGTGAACCGAGCGGGAATGGAAGTCTGTGTGTTTCACACTGTGCGACCCACGCAGCCTCGCGGGCAGAGCCGTGTCTGCGCTCCGGGGACAGAGGCGACCATGGCCCCTCAGGCCTGGCTGCTGGGGAGGGCACGGGCGGATGGGCCTCTGGGCCGCACCTCTGCTAACGGGATGCGTTCTGAACCAGCTCACGCTTCCTCCCTCACGCTGCTGCGGGCAGTTCAGTCTTTGCTTGTCACTCCCTGAAACGCCCGGTGGGTGATGGCACTTGAGAACTCAAACAAATTCCCTGCCAGCTACGGAACAGTGAACTGGGCACGGAGAGAGTCCACGCTCGGCAGAGCTGTGCCTCGGCGCCTGACCTCGCCCGTGACCGTGGCCAGGGAGCGCGGCCGGAGCAGACAGACGGCTGCTGGCACGACCCCCTGTCCACACCGGCAGCCCTCGAGCGCCCCACGACCCTCCCCCGCAGGACGCCCTGTGCTCACTGCGGCCGGCCTCACTCTCTGTCTCCCACCCACCCACCCCCGAAACCAACTCCCAGGTTTCCTCATCACTCCGCACCCCAGATCCCGCCCAGACGCCGTTTCTCACCCTGATCCGCCCTCACTCCATTGTCCGGGTCTCCAAACGGCCTTGAGTATTTAAAAAATGAAGTGCGGAGCACGCCGCACGGGTCACTTCTCGAGAGGGGCCCTGGCTCTCAGCGTGCTCAGAATCAAAGCAGCGGCTTCCTCCCGGCCGCCGTCTCCATGGCAACGCCGCCTGCTCCGAGGGTCTGTCTTTGGGTGAGGCTCGAGCTCCGGCCCCTGGGGCCCCCCATTCCGATACCCGTTTGCTCCCGTGGTCCCCAAAGCGGGGATGAACCCAGGAGGCGCCGGGGGGCCTGGGGGGCAGCGCTGAGCGTGACTGGGGGTCACTCCCCCCCCCCGCCCGTCTGCTTCCAGGAGGCAGATTTCCGGGGGCCTTGGGGCTCTGCTCTCCTGAGACCACTAGGTCAACTTGGGGCCATCTGGCATGGCCCATGCTCTGCCCCACCTGGGTAGGGGTGCCGCCCCCTGCAAGCACCCCGACACTCAGTGCCCTCACATCAGTGCCGCAGCCCCTGGTGACCCCACGGCAGAGCTTAGCGGCGTGCCCCACCTGGGCGGGCACCTTCCCCTGCCCCCAGAGCACAGTGGGCAGAGGAGAGCACCCAGCCCTCTGCCCCCGAGGCCGGCAGGGGCGCCCGGGTTTCATTCAGCTCTGATGGCAGCCAGGAGCACCAGCAGGGAAAGTGGTTGACTCTGTGTGTGACTGACTCTGTCCTCGCAGGTCTCTGTCCCTCCGCACACGCACACAACTCACAATACATGCACATGCACAAGCCACACAACGCACAGACTTCACTCACATCTCACACATCACACAGTGCACACACCTCACACAACATACACACCTCAAACACATCCACACACACCCCACAGCGCACACACACCTCACAATGCACATACCTCACACACACATGAACACACTGCACACACCACACACATGCGTACACACCGCACACACACGTGTGCCCCATTTAATTCGTGTGAACACACCATCATGAACACACCTCGTATGCATGTATGGGCACATCACAGACACACGCCTCACATACATGTACACAGATGCTCACTCTCCTGCATGCACACAGATCACGTGGATGTCCGTGCCGCTTAATGCACATACTATCTCAATACATACGACAGCCTTCACACATTCACACACCAGCTTACACACAAAATCTCGCATCATGTCCGTCACTGCACACACACACCTCGTTATCACACAGTCCCTACCTGCACGTGTGTGGTTTGGATATCAGGGAAATGCTCTTTTCTTTTCTGGGCCCCACCTGGCAGTCCCCAGGGCTCCCTCCAGGCTCTGTGCTCAGGGACCACTCCTGTTTGGGCCCACGGAGGCCATGTGGGCGCCACGGATCAAACCCAGGCTGGCCACATGGAACAGGCGCCTTGCTCGCTGCACGTCTCTCTGGCCCAGGAGAAGTGCATCACAGGATGTGGCTTGGATACCCATGCACGTTCCCGGTGGGCCTCTCGCAGCTCTCCTGGGCCCTGTCTGTGCGGCAAAATCTCAGTTTCCAGATGAGAAACTGACATCCTGAGGGACAAGCGAGTACTCCGAGAGGGTCAGTGCTGACACCTCAGTGAACACACACGTGCACAAATGTCGGCGTGACATGCAAGTTCATGTGCACACCACAGCCACTGAACACACATCCATGTGCACACCCACACAAACGTGCACGTTCACGAACGTACGTTCACACATCCGTGTGCACGCACACCCACGTGGACATGCATCCACACGCACACCCAGGGGCCACATCCACATACATCTGTGTGCGCACGCATCCACATGTACACGGGCACACGTCCACATGCACTTACACACACGTACACAATGCACATCCATATGCACACACATTCACGGGCACACGATCTAGTCTGCGCAGTATCTGCATACAGCCACTGCATGCACACATACATCCATGTGCACACACAGCCCATGCGCACACCCATCCACGGGAACTCACAACCATGTGCACACACACCCATCCACATGGATGCAGTCCACGCCCACTTGCGTTCATGTGCGTGCACACCCACATGCACACACGGCCTTGTGCATCAACCCATGTGTCCGTGCACCCACGTGGTCATGCACACACAGGGAGCACGTGGGCTGTGGCCACAGCCTGGGCCACCTGGTGCCAGAGAGCAGGTGCTGGGGCCTCTCCTGGGGCCAACAGTGATTCTGACGGGGACAGAAGCCCCTGGACGTGGCCGGGAGCCCGGGGGGAGCCCGGGCTCTGCCCCTCCCCACACACGCCACCCGGACGAGGCCCTGCCGTGAGTCCTGCCAGGCGCCCCCTGGACAGCCCAGGGTCAGGCCCCGGCACGGTGGACCCTGCGGGCTGCACCCACGCCAGCCACCAGGGAACTGGGCGGCTGCCAGCAGGTCCCCAACACTGACCACATCCTGCCAGAAGTGCTGGTGCTGCTTTCCCAGCCGGCGCCATACCCCACCCCAGCACACACACCCCTGCACTCCACCCCTGCGTGCCCCACCCCTACATACACCCCTTCACTCCACCCCTGCGCACCCACCCCTGCACACACCCTAAACTCCATCCCTGCATGCCCCACCCCAGCACACACACCCCTGCACATCCCACACACACACCCCAAGCTCCATCCCTGCACACCCCACCCATACACACACCCCAACATTCTATTATGCTACAACCCACCCCAGCACACACACCCTGCACTCCAACCCTGCACTCGTCCTAGCATGCCCACCCCTACACACACCCTGCACTTCATTCCCTCACAACCTATCCTACACACTCCCTCCCTCCCCCCCCCCACACCCCTCCATGCTCCCACCTGCTCTCCCTCTGCCCTCACACCTCGTGGCCCCTTCGCCTGCCGGCACGCTAAGGCCGTAATGCTTTTCCTTCCCTCGCAGACAGAATACGGGTTGTGTTCATATCACTTTCAAACCTCACGATCTCCCTGAGCGCGAAGTCAGAGGCAGAAACCTTCTCCAGTGACCTGCCGGCCCCGTGCCACACAGGCTGTCCTTCCCGGCGGAGGGCCCGTGTCTGTGCGCAGATGTGGGTGGGTGAGAGCAGGGAGGGCTGCCCCCTCCGGCTCGGCCCGCATCTGCGCGTCACCCCAGGGCTGGGGCAAAGGGTCCCTGTGTCTCAGGCGCAGGGGCCAAGCCAGGCCCCTGTCCGAGGGCCACCTCGAGGGGCCGGAAGAAGCTGCACAGCGGTTTCCCCAAGAGAAGAAGGAGCAGATTTTGCGGAGGCCTCTGGTCACTGTTCCCTTGCCAGGGGGCGAGAAATCTTGTTCAGTCCTCCGTAGCGTGTTCCTCACAGCAGAGACACAGAGACAGGAAAGGGGGGGGGCGAGGTGACAGGGAGATACGACAGGAAGACACAGTGTGACAGGAAGACAGAATGTGACAGGAAGACAGAGAATGTGACACGAAGAACAGGGAGTTGTGACGGGAAAACATGGGAGTGCAACAGGAAGAACAGGAAAAGTCAGAAAGGGGGACAGGAAGAACAGGGAGAAGTAAGTGACGAGAGACCCAGGGAGAGGAAGCGGAAATCACAGGGGGAGGGGGCAGGCCAACCGGGGAGGGGTCAGGAAGACCCTGGGAGAGAGGTGAGGCCCAGAGGAGAGCGACGGGCGGGACGCAGAGGTGCTCAGGGCAGCGGACCCCAGAGCCGGTGCCGTGCTGGGACGGAGCCATGAGCGGCCACGAGCAGCCACGAGCGGCGCTGCTCAAGGCGGCTGAGCCAGCCTGAAATGCCCCGGAAACACCTGACAAGCCGGAGGAGCTTTCGCCGAGGCTCCCCGAGGCTGCCCTGCTCGGGGGGCCGCGACCCGGGTCAAGCCCAAGTCTCCAAGCGTGTGGGCCCATCCCACAGCAGCGCGGCCTCACCGGCCGGCTTCCTTCTCATGCGTCATGCTTTTTCTTCTTCTACAGCTAACGCAGCTCCAAAGCACGGAGCACACGGCGAATGAGGCAAAGTCAGTGTCTGCCTTTATACGATGTCGATATTTAAAAATACAGTCACGTGTGTTTTGTAATAAAACTTAAAAAAGTACCAATGATATTCTCCTCCTCTCTCTCCCTCCCTCTCTCTCTCTCTCTCTCTCTCTCTCCCCCCCCCTCCTGGCAGGGCTCAGGGGGACCCCAGGCAGTGCTGAGGAGAACACCCAGGTGGGCCGAGTCCAAGGGAACCAGCAGCCTTACCCACCTGCAGCTGGGGTGGCGGGCGAAGGGTATGCCTGGCCCCTGCCTGCCCCACAGAGCCACATGCTCAGGGCAGCCGGGCAGAAGGTACTGTGGACGGAACCACAGTCATCACAGCTCCAACACCGGCCACACTTTCCAGACGGGGCCTCAAGCTCAGGCCCTCACAGAAGGGTGATAGCCAGGCTGGGTGCCCCGAGCACTGGTGCCTTCTCAGCTGAGGGAGAGTCCAGACAGCGGGACCCCCACAGGCAGCCCTTCCGGGCAAGAGCAGGGACTAATGCACCTCCCTGGAGTGCCAGGGAAACGCGGAGTCGAGCCCAGAGCCCCCGCCCCGGGCCCGTCAGGAGGAGACAAGGGTGGCAGACAGGAAGGGGCTAAGCTGCTGCCCTGACCCTGACCTGGCTCTCGGGAGGGACACAGCAACAGAGACCAGCTGTGCCCTCGGCGGTCAGCCGCCCTCCCCCAGGCCACCCCTCCCCCGCCCTCCTCCCTCCTCACTCGCCTCTCAGGCCTCCGGACTCTTCTCCCAGGAGAGGACACGCTCAGGAGGGCCCGGCAGCCGGGGCGGGCGGGGTGAGGGGCCGCCTCCCCTCGGGGCTCTCAGAGGCCTCGGGCCTGCCCGGGACCACCTGCAGCCCCCAGTCTCCAGCCTAGTCCAGCCGGCCTTTGAGTCCCGTCACCCTCTGAGCCACACCCTGTGCATGCACGAACACACACAGGCACACACACTGGTACACACAGACACGCGGACACACATATGCATGCGCACGCACACACACACACACAGACACACCCCCGTGCCCTCCCTGCAGAATTTGGTGGCAGGAGGTGAGCCCAGGACGAGCTCACAGCCGCCCCACTCGGGCTCCCTCCGTGTCTGTCCCCAGATGCCCGAGGGGACAGAGAGGCCAAGGCTCTGTGCTGTCCCAGCCCCCCCCGCAGGCACCCCCCAACTCTCCGTCTCACCTTCTGGGAAACGGGAGCAGCAGGAGCTGAGAGTAGCTGGAGCCGCCCCGAGGGCAGAACCGCAGGCGCATGTCCAGCGCAGCCCCTCACAGCAGGGGGCTGTCAGCACCACGGGGCCTTCTCCATCACAGCCCCGTCACCACACAGTCCCTGTCCCCAGTCAATAGTCCCTGTCACCACCACACAGTCCCCTTCATGGTCACAAGTCCCTGTCACCAGTCAATAGTCCCTGTCACCGTCACAGTCACCATCATAGTCCCTGTCACCACCACAGTTCCTGTCACCAACCCACAGTCCTTGTTGCTGTCACACAGTCCCTGTCACCAGTCAATAGTCCCCGTCACCACCACACCGTCCCCATCATGGTCACACATCCCTGTCACCAGTCACCAGTTCTTGTCACCATCACAGTCTCGTCACCATCATAGTCCCTGTCACCACCACAGTTCCTGTCACCAACCCTCAGACCTTGTTGCTGTCACACAGTCCCTGTCACCAGTCAATAGTCCCTGTCACCGTCACAGTCCCCGTCCCCATCACAGTCCCTGTTACCGTCACAGTCCCTGTCACCATCACCGCCCCATCTGGGGCCGCTCAGAGAGCACCTCGTGGCACTGTGGGGCGTCAGCATCGTGCCTGGGGCAGGGCTGGCCAGGCCCCGTGCTGCCCCAACAGACCACCCTGCCTGCGGCTGAATGCTCTCTTGTGCCACCCTGCGCGTGTCCCCGTGCCAGCCAGAGCACGTGCCGTGATTTATCAGCCCCCCTGACAGCCGGGCTCCCAGGCAGCTGATTTCACAGTTGGCTGCTAACAGGGGGCGCGGCGCTGAAGGAGGCCCCGGGGACAAACGTGCTTGCGACCCTCGTCCCTCGGTCTTCGGGTGTGGAGAAGGCCGGAAGTGCTGGACAGCGCCTGGCACGGGGGAAACTCCTGCAATGTGGTCAGGGCAAAAAAAATATTCTTAAAACCTCTGAGCCTGGTTCTGCCTAAGCTGCCCCAGTGGGCAGAGAAGCAGCAGCAGGTCTGGCCCACACAGGAACCCGTCTGCTGCCCGAAGCAGGCCAGGGCACGGCGCTCCGCGGTGAGTGCACCCCACCCTGCACCCTTACGACTCCTCCGACACTTGGGTGCACACGGGGTCATGTACCACTTCCTGGGGATTCCAGCTCAGCTTCGGAAAGGGCTTTGCCAGTGGGCCAAAGATCACAGAGGTGACGGGGTGACACGGGTCCCAGGGGTCACTGGGATCACAGGAGTCCCAAGCTTCACAGGGGTCAGTGGGGTCACAGGGATCCTAGAGGTCACGGGGGTCACAAGGATTCCAGAGATGGGTCACAGGGATCCCCAGGGTCACAGGATCTCAGGGGTGGCAGAGATCCAGAGGTCACAGGGGTCACTGGGGTCACAGGAATCAGAAGGATCCCAGAGATCACTGGGGTCACAGGAGTCAGAAGGATCCCAGAGGTCACGGGATCACAGGGGTCACTGGGGTCACAGAGATCCTGAGGTGACAGGTATCCCAGGGTGATGGGGACCCAGGGTCCCAGGGGTCATGGGGAGTGGGTAAGAGGGAGTGTGGCCTATGCTGGGTCCCTGAAGCACCCGGGTCCCAACGGTGGCTGGACTCAGAGCACCAGGAGGTGAGGGAACGAGCTCACTGGCACCAGCCGGGCTGTCGGAGGAAGGAACCTGACGAGCGGAGGGAACCCTAGAACCCTCACGCATCACCCACCGCACTGCCCGCACCCGTCCACGCTCTGTTCAGGAGCGTCACCCCATTCACCGGCCAGCCCGTCTGTCCACCACCACCAACATGTCTGTCCGTCCATCCACACCCGCCCAGCAGCCCAACCCGCACCCACCGTCACCAGCCACTCGTCACTGCCGCCTGCCTTTCACTCACGCACCACCATCCGTCTGTGCACCACCCGCCCATCCACGACCAATCCACCCACCCTCTCATCTGCGCACCGCCCATTCTGATGTCCACTCCCCTGCCCGCCCAACTGCCCACACACTCACTCACTGTCCACTCACCTACCCACCTCGTCAATCCAAGCAAACATCTACAGAGAAACTATGTTCTACAAAAACAACAGTGTTAATACAAATTTAAAAAATAAGACCCCAAAGAATATCTGTCACTGTCACTGTCTTCCCACTGTTCATTGATTTGCTTAAGCGGGCTCAGGAACACTGTGAGACGTTTACTGTGTTTGGCATATCGTCACGGGTAGCTTGCCAGGCTTTGCCGTGCGGGCAAGATGCTCTCGGTAGCTCGCCGGGCTCTCCAAGAGGGGTGGGGAAATCGAACCTGTGTTGGCCATGTTGGCTGCGTGCAAGGCAAACGCCCTACCTGCTGTGCTATCACTCCAGCCCAAATAATATCTGAACACATGAAATGTAGAAGTCCGTCAAAACAAAATAAACAGCAGAATAAATTCCAGAAGTCCTAATCAATGTTTAGGAAATCACACTAGAATATTGGACGCTCCAGCCTCAGGTTCAAGCCCAGGCAAGGTGCTACCCAGTCCCTGACAAGGGGCTCCGTGCCCACTCTAACTCCCGGTGGCCACGAGCCAAGCTCCTCTGCCACAGAACAGTCAGGCTGCGCCACTCCAGCAGAAAGTCCTGGGGACCCCGGTGGCTCGGGATGTTAACTTTGGAAGCTGCATCTGAGCTCCGCCCAGCGAAGGCTGCAGGCAGCCGGGAGTGCGGAGTTTCCAGCATCTTCAGTCACGGACGAGCGCTGACTAACCTTGGCACCTTGCCTCCCCTCCAGAGGTGGTGGCCCCACGTCCTGAGGTTTGGGTGTTGAGCGTTTCAGGAGCCCTCAGTTGCCTCGGTCCTCAGAGGGCCAGGGGCGCTGCCACAAGCTTCTTCCTGGGGCCAGGGATGGGACAAGGCATGAACCCCAACACCTCTCCATTCCCTTCGCACTCAGGTGGCCGGACTGGAACTGAACACCTGTATCGGAGGGCCGGGAAGATCTGGGGTCTTTCACACCAGCCGGGAGCTGGATTTAGGGCTCTGGGGGTACGGTCTGCAGGGGTCCCAGCACACAAGCAGGGGGGGAGCGGGGGCCCAGGACACAGCCAACCCGACTTTCAGTGCGAGGCAGCCGGCTGGGGGCAAGGGAGGGCATCAGATGCCCGGTGCGGGGACCCCCTTTGGAATGCAGATCTACACCAGCTCATGGGTGCCCATGGGCTAAGGGAGTCTGTGTCCAGGCCTCTCTTCTCTGGCTACATGACCCACACCCAGGATGCTGGGAAGGAGTATGTCCCCACCCAGGCCGAGGACTCCCAGGCGGGGACACACTGCTCCTTCCAGCCCCAGCCTCCAGCTGGAAGGGCAGGGAGTGGCAGGTCCATGGAGCTGAGCCGCCAGGGAGGGGCCTGTGCTCAGGCAGCAACAGCTGGACCCGCTTCCAGGCACCTCAGAGACAGAGTCCATGGCTCACCCAGCTCACCTGATTCCCCACCCACCTGAAAACACGCTTCTGGTCACTGTAGTCACCTTATTCGGATTCTTGGCTATACTGACCCTGATGGAGACAGGTGTGTCTCCCAGTAAGTGGATTATCAAGATGCCAAGTCTAGTCTATTCCCACTGGGAGTCTGTGTGTGTGGGCAACACCCCTCCGGGTTTGGGGCCCTGGGACAGAGAAATGATGGCAAGTGGTGAACCACTGTGCCCCAGATCGGGCCGCTCCCCACCCCCACAGACACTGTCTGGACCCCTGCAGCCAAGGCAGACAGTTTCTAGGTGTGGGAAGCAGAGACGGTGCCAATGTAAAGAGCTTAAGATCGTCTGTGGCTGAGATACACACATTACTCAAGTGTATCCACAGTTCAGGTCCTTGGCTCAGGTATATCCATGACCCAGATTTATCTGTAACTCAGGTGGGCATACAGGGGCTCAATCCACAGCCCAGGTGTACCCGTGTCCCAGAACCATATCTTTAGTTCAGGCACATCAATCATGACTCAGGCATATACGTAGCTTAGGTGTATCTGTGGTCCAGACATATGTGTGAGTCAGACACATTCGTAACTCAGGCAGATCTGCGATTCAAGCTTATCTGTGATTCAGGCATATTTGTGGCTCAGATGTATCTGTAACTCAGTCAGGCATATCAGTGATTTAGTTATATCTGTGGCTCAATCTGTGGCTCAGGCATATCTGTGGCTCAGGTGCATCCGTGACATACATGTGGTTCCATGGCTCATGTGTATTTGTGGCTGAAACATATCCACTGGGCAACCATGTCTCAGGCATATCCATGGTTCAACATGTGGCTCAATCCGTGGCTCACATGTAACTGTGCTTAGGGGTATATGTGGCTCAATCTGTGGCTCAGGTGTATTCGTGGCTCAATCTGTGGCGCAGGCATACTTAAACATGACCCATGGCTCAATTGTTTCTGTGGCCCAGGTGTGTCTGTGGCTCAATCTGTGGTTCATCTGTGTCTGTGGCTCAATCCATGGCTCAGGTGTATCTGTGGCTCAGGCATATCCATTGCTCTTGGGTGTACCTGGGGGTCAGATGTATCTGTAGCTCAGGCATATCTGTGGCTTGATATGTGGCTCAATCCATGGTGGTTCAGGCATATCCGTGGCTCAGTTGTGGCTCAGGCATATCCATAGCTCAGGTGTATCCGTGGGTCAGACATATCTGTGGCTCAGTCTGTGGCCTAACCCATGGCTCAGGTATATCCACGACTTACGTGTATCCGTGGCTCAATCCATGGCTTAACCAGTGGCTAAGGTGTACTTGAGGCTCAATCTGTGGCTCAGGTGGCGCAGGCATACCTAAACATATCCATGGCTCAACTGTTTCTGTGGCCCAGGTGTGTCTGTGGCTCAATTTGTGGTTCATCTGTATCTGTGGCTGAGGTGTATCTGTGGCTCAATACATGGCTCAGGTGTATCTGTGGCTTAGGCATATCCATGGCTCAATCCGTAGCTCAACCCATGGCATATCCATGGCTTAGGTGTATCCATGGCTCAGGTGTACCCTCGATTCATGGGCCAAGCATAGACATAATTTAGGTGTGTTTGTGGCTCAGGCATATTCATTGCTCTTGTGTGTACCTGGGGGTCAGACGTATCTGTGGCTCAGGCATATCTGTGGCTCGATATGTGGCTCAATCCATGGTGGTTCAGGCATATCCGTGGCTCAAGACGTACTTGAGGCTCAATTTTTGGCTCAGGTGTATCTGTGGCTCAAGCATATTTTTGTCTCAGGTGCTATTAATGGCTTGCTCAATCCAAGGCTCAGGTCCATTTGTGGCTCAGGCATACCCATGACACAGGTGTATTTGACACTCAGATGTATACATGTCTCAGATGTAACTGTGGCTTAGATGGTTCTGGTGTATCCACGGCTTGGGTGTATCCATGGCTCAGGATGCCTCAGGTTATCTGCAGCTGAGGCATATCCATGAATCGGCTGTATCCGTGGCTCAGGATGGCTCAGGCATGTCTGTGGCTGAGGACAGCTCTAGAGTATCCATGGCTCGGTTATATCCATGGATGAGGTGTATCCGTGGGTCAGGTGCTTAGGCTCAGGTGTAGCCATGGCTCAGGATGGTTCAGGTGTATCTGGGCTCAGGTGTTCAGGGTCAGGTATATTCAGGCACAGGTATATTCATGGCTCCGGTGCTTAGGCTTACTCAATCCAAGGCACAGGTCCATTTGTGGCTCAGGCATACCCATGACACAGGTGTATTTGATGCTCAGGTGTATCCATACGTGGCTCAGGATGGTTCCAGGAGTGTTCAGGGCTCAGTCTCCCACTGGCTCAGGATGCTTCAGGTGTTGGGGTTAGGATGGTTCAGATGGATACGTGGCTCAGGATGGTTCCAGTGTATCCATGGTTCAGTATTGTCCCAGTGTATCTGTGGTTCAGGCATTTCTGTGGTTCAGTGTATGATAGGTGAGGCACATCTGTGGTTCAGCTGTATCCGTAGCCTAAGTGTATCTTAAGCCAGGTGCATCTGTGGTTCTAGCATATCCAGGGCTTGGTGTATCAATGGCTTAGGTGCATCCGTGGCTCGGTCTGGGGCAGAGGTGGCTGAGGGGCACTCAGGTGCAACACAGCTTCAGGGAGGCTCCAGCTTGTCTGTGACAGGCCTGGGATCACATCTGGGCAAGGCGTCACCCTCCTGCCCAGCCATTCTGCCAAGGGCAATCTTGCTCAAGACCCCTGTGGCCACTTCTGGTGACACCACAGAGATGCCGTGGACGCCGTGGGCACTGAGGGGCTTCCGTCGTCGGGGCTGGGTAGGATGGGGCATCGCTGTGGTTCAAAGTCTGTTTCTGCATCTGACAGCCACGCCTTCTGCCGGGTCCCCTCCCCACCCCTCCTGCACACCTACTCACAGCTTGGCTGGTGGCACAGACCCCAGGACACCTCTTGGTAAGGCAGGTCCAGGGGTCACCTTCAGGAGTGCTCAGGGCTCAGGACAGTCTCCCACGGGGACACTGCTGCCCTCAGCTCCTCAGCCCTCCAGCATGGCACTAGGGATGGGGGTGTGTGGACAGAGGCCACGGGGAGCAGAAGAGCCGCTCCACGAGCACCCTGAAGTTTGAGCAGTCAGGCTGAGGAAGCGGGTGTGGAGTGGCAGGTATGCACAGGCATACAAGTGAAGACAGGTATGTGGATGGACGTGATGAGAAGAGCATGCAGAGGTGGGTGTGCGGTGAGGGGTATGCAGACAGATGTGTCATTATGGGTGTTCAGGGATGGGTGTGCAGATACAGATGTGCAGAGGTGGGTGTGCAGAGGTGGGAGTGCAGAGATGGTGTGTAAAGATAGTGTGTGGAGATGGTGTGCAGAGACAGGAGACAGTGTGAAGAGACAGGTGTGCAGACGAGTGTGCAGAGACAGTGTGCAGAGGTGGGTGTGCAGAGGCAGATGTGCAGAGGTGGGTGTGCACAGGTGGGTGTGTAGTTGTGGGTGTGCAGAGATGGTGTGCAGAGGTGGGTGTGCAGAGGTGGGTATGCAGAGATGGTTTGCAGCGGCGAGTGTGCAGAGGCAGGTGTGCAGCCCCTGATCCTTGGGCACATTTGCGTGTTTGGGGCTTGGGAGCACCCAACAGCGAAGGTTGACACTGCAGGGAGGCCCTGCGGACCCAGCCCACACGGCCTGAGCTCTCCTTTTGGCCTGGACCACAGAGGGTGTGTGGGGACAGGTCACCAGCAATGCTGCCGATGCGGTCGAGAGGACCCTGCCCAGGCCCCCTTTGGGGAGGGGCCCGTCAAGGGCAGCAGGTGCCCAGGGGATGGGCCGGGGCCCGGGGACCAGGGGGGCTGCCCGGAGCTCAGCACCTCTCACTGGTCACCTGCATGTCCCGAGCTGGTGTCACTGCTGGGGGGTGGGGGGTGCCTGGGTGCGGGCGAGCCTCGGGCGTGGCCTGGCACGTGACAGTGGTCTGGTGCTACTTCCCGGAGCTGCCCAAGGCACCGGAGGGTCCCTCGCAGAGGGTGGCCCTTCTCTCCACTGAGCAACATGGCCTCCTGGGGGCCAGACCCAGCTGGGAGCTCGCGGCAGGGCCGTCACTACAGCGACTTCTCCGGGTGGCACAGGGTAGGATTGTCCAGGGCCACGGGTACACTGTGCCCCCGTGGGCTGTGCTCCAGCAAAAGGGGAGACCACACAGAGGGTCTCTCTCGCTGAGGACAGGCACCGGACAGAGCCTCAGCAGGAGGGGACTCGCTGTCCAGCCTCGCCGCGCCCCCAGGCAGGCCCCAACATGTCTCTCGTCCTCTCCCCTCCTGGGACGGCATCAGTGGGCAGCCGTGGGGGCCACAGCAGGCATGGGCCGGGGGTCCTCTGCTCTGGACTCCCACCTGCCCACAGCCTCAGCAGCATGGTCTCCTGGGGGCCAGACCCAGTGACACTCAGCCCGAGAGAGCACCCTGAGGTGGGCCTGTGGCTCAGCCTGAGGCCCTACTGAGGTCTCGGAGCTGGGCATGGAGGTTGGCACCTGGCGACCCCACGGGGTGCCGTGATGCTGGGACTGAGCTGGGCCCTTCTGCTCACTCCTGGGTCCCTCAAACCCCCAGTTAGGGGCTCTGCCACCTGGGTCTGTGCCCACTTGCACCCTAGCCAGCCCCCGGTGGCCCCGTGCTTGCGCCAGTACAGAGCACAGATGCGGATGGTGAGAGAGGGTCTGGGGTAGATGCCAACACAGCGTGACAGAGAACACCTCAGTCACACGCAGGGCAGGGTCTGGTCAGGACAGCGGGCAGGGGTAGTCAGGGCAGCAGGCAGGGCTGGTCAGGGCAGTGGGCAGGGCTGGTCAGGGCAGTGGGCAGGGGTGGTCAGGACAGTGGGCAGGGCTGGTCTAGCACAAAGGCAGGTCTGATGCAGAGCAACAGGCCTGGTGGATGGACCACGTCTGGCACACGTGCTGAGAGCTCGCGGTCTGCCCTGCCTTGCACACAGCGGACAGGAGCATACGCTTCTTGCCAGCTGCCTCCGGCCCATCTGCCCATGGATGACGCTCCAAGGGCCCTGGGCAGCAGCCAGGGGCCCCGCCCGCTCTGAAGTGCATATCGCGTACACGTTAGGAAAGAGAACTAGCAAAACATCCAGGTGACGGAATCATTGAGGATTTAAAAATTACCCAGCATTTTCTAGGCTTTCCTTGCAATATTTACTATAAAGCAGGAATTTTAACAAAAACGTGATTTGCTGCCTCAGAACATGTAGGTGGCTGCCTGTAGCCCATGTCGTGACACTCTCCTGGCTGAGACAGTTTACCAGAATATTTGTGATAGTTTCTGCAAGTCCATGCTTCTGTATACGGTTCTGTGTGTGTCTATCCCCCTCCATAACTACCCACCTATCCATGTAGCTCCCTGTTAATCCATCCATCCGGTATAGATGCATTACCCCTGCATATCTGCTTCTGTCCATCCATCTGTCCGTCCATTCATCCGTCCATCCATCCATCCATCCATCCACCCATTCACTCATCCATCTGTCCATCCATTCATCATCCATCCATCCACCCATCCATTCATCCATACATTCATCCATCCACCCATCTGTCCATCCCCTCATTCACCATGAGAGAGAAACTTCCCAGAATCCAGAGCCTTCATGCTCAAGGGTCTTTGGGGAAACTGGAGGGC
>JAOXYA010476809.1:0-16874 GCA_028565675.1 Sorex palustris
GGGGGGGGGGGGGGGGGGGGGGGGGCAAGTGGGACATCCCACCCATCACATCAGCACCCAATGGTGCTCAAGACTTACTCCTGACTCTGGGCTCAGGGATCACTCCTGGCAGGATCAGGGGACTTTATGGGATGCTGCCACATGCAAAACAAATGCCCTACTCGCTGTACTATTGCTCTTTTTTCTTTTTCTTTTCTCCCTCTTGTGTTCATCATGGGCTGGAGCGATAGCACAGCAGTAGGGCATTTACCTTGCACGCAGCCAGCCCGGCCAGGCCGGGTTCAATTCCTCCGCCCCTCTCTGAGAGCCCGGTAAGCTACTGAGAGTATCTCGCCTGCATGGCAAAGCTTGGCAAGCTACCCGTGAAGTATTCAATATGCCAAATACAGTAACAACAAGACTCACGATGGAGACGCTACTGGGCCTGCTTGAGCAAATCGATGAACAACGGGAGGACCGTGTTCATCATTCTGGTTCTTGGGGGCAGGGTTATGAGGATGGATGATCAGGTCACGCCCTGCCCCATTCTGATTTCAAGGGGTGCTTCTTCTCGTACCAGCCCTGGCTCCCACTGCTTTCGGCCACACTCCCTGGGAGCTCTGTCTGGTCTGTTGCACGGTCTTTGCACCTGGTCTCAGGCCCTCCAGCCCTGCCCCCCGGCCACGCACACCTTTCACTTTACAGTTTTGCAGCCTAGATCTCTCCGAGCCTTGCCCCAGGTATGTCCTGAAAGATGTGACTGAAAGACAGGATGCTTCAGAGGCTGGTCCTCAGGTCCCTGCTCAAGGACACCACGTGCCCACTTCCCTGGCTGCCCAGGCTCCTTGTAGGAACGGGAGGCCAGGCATGTTCTGGGATGATAGCTGTGTCCCCGGAGGGATAAGCTCTTGGGTTGGTTCTCACTGACATTACCTGATGCTGCCGCTGTGGCCAGGCTGGGATCTCTGCACTGTTCACTCTTCTCTCCAGCTCTGGATTTCTCATCCATGAAGCAGGGCTATCAGCTTGACATGAGTCACCCTGGACGCTCGTGGGCCTGCTGTGTGCCATTGCAGAGCTGGTACTGAGCATCTCAGCTCCAGGGAGCCTGGCCTGGAGGGGTTGGGGGCAGGGGGTGACAGTTGACAATGTGTCAGCTGTAGGTTCAGGCTGCACAGTTGCACATAGACTCATCCCTGGGACTTTTTGGAAATTAGACCAGAGGTGGTTTCAGAACAGTAAAAAGGAAGGACTATTCCATGGACTCCCTCTCTTATTAGTTCAGTGGAGATGGTGGGGGGGGGTGTAGACCATGGATTGGGGGCATTTTAGAGTCATTTATAAGCTTGTTCTCATGTACTGATAGTCACAAAATGCTGTGCTCATTGAACTGAGCTTATTGAACTCATTGAACTGAGTTTATTTTGCGGAGTGAGGATGGAAACCTGGGGTCTCTCATATAGCCCCATCTTCTCTAAGTGTCACGTGACTGTATTTTTGGCGATGGTGGTGGTGCTATTGCTTCAGGGGATGGAACCCAGGGCTTCTCACATGTGAGAGGGGGACTTTGCCCCCGAGCCACCCTCATCACCCCCCCACCACCACCACCAGCCTCTGTGCATATTTTGTTTTTTTGGAGGGCCACATCTGGTGGTGCTCAGGTACTGTCAGGGCTCCGTGCTCAGTAGTGACCCCTGGTGGTGCGCAGGGGGAACCTACGTAGTGCCTGGGATCAAACAAACACCCACTGTGTGCAAGGGAAGTGCCCTACCTGCTGCTCTGCCTCTCCAGCCCTTTGTGGTACCTTGAAAGGACACCCCACTTCCCCACTTCCTGCCAAGGAAGCTTTTCTGGATATCCCAGGTTAGGAACCCAGGGCTTGAACAATCTTCGAGGCCTCGTGTTTCTGGGCATGAGTTCAAGTTCAAGTTGAGGCTGGCCTCTTTATCTCTGTGTTGAGTTGGTGGCGCAGCGGCTAGAGCGTCCAGAGGCGATGCTGTCTGCCTCCTGGGGTGGGCGTGGGGGCCTTGGCAGAATGCTAGGGTGTACGGGAAAGCGCTGAGAAGGGCTTCCCAAGTCGTTCATGCAGGACTCAAACCCAGAACTCTGGGTGGGTTCCAGAGTTCCCAGAAGGTATGCACACATGGGTGAGGATCTGCAGCCTGGGGTTCCGGTACCTGGGGAACTCCCTCCCCTCCCCCCCCCAGCCTAGGGACAGCAGGCCAGCAGGCTGTGCCCTCCTCAGAAGCCCAGGTGCACAGAACACTTAGCTCTGACTCGACCTGGTGCAGCTGGCAGCTCCCAGAGGCTGCTGGACATTCCCGGTGTGTTCTGACCCTCTGTCTGGGAGGCATTTTTGTTTTGTTTTGTTTCTATTGAATCGCTGGGGGATACACAGTTACAAAGTTGTTAATAATTAGGTTTAAGTCATACAATGTTCCAGTATGGTTCCTTCACCAGTATATATTTTCCAGTTTCCCTCCAGCTATCCCACCCCATCCCAAGCCAGCTTCTATAGCAGACACTTCTCTCTCTCTCTCCTCCTCCCCCCATCACTCCCCTTACACGTATTATGGTTTGCTGAAAGGTTTTCATGCATATCATTTTACCTCCTTTCAGCACTCAATTCCTTTTTTGCTTTTTGGGTCACACCCGGCGATGCTCAGGAGTTATTTCTGGCTCTGCACTCAGGAATCACTCCTGGCGGTGCTCGGGGGACCATATGGGATGCTGGGAATCGAACCCAGCTCGGCCGTGTGCAAGGCAAACTCCCTACCCGCTGTACTATGGCTCCAGTCCCCCAGCACTCAGTTCTTGTCCAGAGTGATGGTTTCCAACTTATCATTGTTACAGTGGTCCCTTGTCTGTCCTAACTGCCCCCACCATCACCACTTGTGGTGAGCTTCCTACCACGGACCAGTCCTCCTGACCCTCTTGGTGCTTGTTTCTACTATTCTTGGGGATCAGTTTCATACCATGTTTTTTTCTGTTTGTCTGTTTTATATATCCTGCAAATGAGTGTGATCATTCTATGCCTATTATGGAAGTTGCATGCAGAGCATGGGCTGTCGTGGCAGGGGCCAAGTCTGAGCTCCAGGGTGCTTGTGTCTTTGCTCTGTGGCCTCAGGTACTATTATTTCCCGATGACCCTGGCTGAGCCTCAGTGTCCTCCACTGTGAAATGGGGATAACATTGACCACCTTGTCTCAGAGATGGGAGAAATCACAAGAAATCACAAGCCAGGACATGGGAGCGTGAAATTACTCTGGGAATGGCAGTGGATGGTTGATGTTTTCATCAATCATTTCAGTGGTCAGAGATCACATTTGGTGTCCGGGCACCCTGGTTCATGCTTTCCTATTCATTTTGAAGGATTTGCCTGCCTAGAATCAGATCGTCTTAGTCTGAGACAGAGTTGGAGCATTCATTTGAGTCAGATTTCCATGTCTTTTAAAGGATCTGGGGAAATCCTCGATTGCACATCATCTGTTTGGTGCTTGCTTGTTCTTAGTGATGAGAGTCCCACCCCTGCACCAGGCTACCAATCCTGTGCCAGGACTCAGCTCTATAGTAGATCTGGTATCTTTTTATCCTCTACTCATACTAAAGGTTTTATTTATTTATTTTTTATTGAATCACCATGAGATACACAGCTACAAAATTGTTCATGATTGTGTTTCAGTCATATAATGTTCCAACACCTGTCCCTTCACCAGTGTATATTTCCTGCCACCAATATCCCCAGGTTCCTTCCTACCTAAGCCCCCCACCCCCAGCCTGCCTCTATGGCAGATCCTCCTCCTCCTCCTCCTCTTCCTCCTCTTCCTCCTCCTCCTCCTCCTCCTCCTCCTCTCTCCTCTTCTTCTTCTTCTTCTTCTTCTTCTTCTTCTTCTTCTTCTTCTGTTTTGTTTTCTGGGCCACACCCAGTAATGCCCAGGGGTTACTCCTGGCTCAGAAGTTACTCCTAGTGGTGCTGTGGTGACCATATAGGATGCCTGGGATTGAACCTGAGTCAGCCATGTGCATGGCCAGTGCCCGACCCACTGAACTATGATTCCAGCCCCCTTTCTTTGGAGGGAGAGCTAGGCCCTGTCCAGGGTATTCAGGGGCCACTCCTGGTGGGAATTGTGGGGATTATTTGGTGCTGGGTTCTGAATTGGGCATGCCACATGTGAAGTATGCTTTCCATCTTTTGAGTTCTGTCCCTGGCCCATTGCTATAATTTCCCAGCTAGTTTCTCTGCCCTTTCTTGATCCTCTCCAAACCCTTCCCCCTCACATTGGGCTCTACCTACAGTGAGCCTTTAAAGATGTTACTCTGCTATTTCATACCTTCCAGCACCTCCATTGTCTGACAACGAGAGGGTACAGTTCTGTTCTTAGGGCCTGGTAGTCCCCAACCAAGTCTGTTTTTAAGTCACAGTTCACGGGTCTTGCTACCTCCAGGAAGGCCTCTTGACTGGAGGAAGTGCCTGGCTGCTCTATGAATGGGGTAGGTCTTGGAGAATAAGAAGCACATGAGTCTGTCTCATTTTGATGCTCCCATGCCTGGTGGGGTTCACCAATGTATGCTGAAGGACTGCCCAAATGAGGGGCATCCCTCTCGTTGGGAAAGTTCTCATAGTTCCATCCAAACCTGTTTCATAAAGAGGCCAATGAAGCTTTGGGAGGCTGGTGGGCTGCTGCTTACCATGTTCTCAGTGCCTGGCTTGGTGAGTGCTGTATTTCCCTCATCCCTTCTCCAGCTTTCACCTTGCACTGGCTTCCTTTTTCCTCCAGGTATAGTGATCCAACAACTGCCTGGGAAGCCCTGAGCTCATACAATGTCTTTTATGTTTGTTGGTTTGGTTTTCGGATCGGTCCAGCAGTGCTTGGGGGCTGCTCCAGGCTTCCTGCTTAGGGGTTGCTCCTGGCAGGCACGCAGAATCAAACCTAGCCTCTTGCATGCAAAGCATGTGCTTAGCCTTTTGAGTGATGTCTACAGTCCTCCAACATTTTGTCTTTTTTGTTTGTTTATTTGTTTTTGGGTCCCACCCAGAAGTGTTCAGAGACTATTCCTGTTTCTGTGCTCAGAAGTGATCCGTGGTGGTACCCGTAAAGTAAGGGGGATCATAAATGGTAATGAGGATTTGAACTAGGCTGTTGCAACCACATGCAGTGCAAGTCAGACCCAAACAGTTTGACTTTGTCCTCTACTTAGGCATCAATGCCCGAAGTCATGGGCTCTTAGATACCACAGGCAACACATCCTTCCCCTTTTTTACAGAGCCTGCTCTCTCTTATCTCAATCGTGGGGATAAGAACTGCTAAAACTAGGCCAATGGAATAAGATCATTTTTCAAAAGTCACTTAGTTAAGTGGCTGGTATTTGGTGGACCACCCAACTGTGCCATTGCTCATCTCTCTTCCTCCTTTGTATCCTGTCTTGCTGCTGTTATGATTATTAGCTAGCTAGCCTCCCTGGTATTTCTCCTGAAAGCCATTAATCATGTTGAAATAAATCAGTCCCTGCCTCTACTCCCTTATAATTACACAGAATCGGCCACATGAGAAGAAACTCAATTGCAACTTTGAATGCAGGCCCCCACAACTCTTGGTTTGGGGTCCGATTTAAAATCGTGTTTGTTTGCTTCAGCCTCTATGGCTTCCGAAAGCCTCATGTCACTTGGAATCGGATATCATTTTGGCCTCCCTGCCTCCCATCAGTAGCTGCAGGGGAGAATGTTTGCCTGCCCAGCCCTTGGGGTACCTCTCCTCCAGACCACTTCATAGGAAATCTGGCATACCCCGCAAAAACCTATATTTTAAGTTGAGTGGTTTGAAATGACCTCCTTTTTTTTTTTTGATGGAAAATCTCTTCAGGCGTATTTATGTGAAGTGGAAACAGAAAATCTTAGTTGAAAGGAAGAGATTTCCTCCCTGACCTCACAATCCAATGGCGTGTTGGGGGTAGGGTGGGCCTATGCACCTCCTCTTCCATCCTGTGGCCCAGAGAATACTGGCACCCAATGGCATGGGGCAGGGTCATAACTGCCCATGCGAGCTTCTTGACACAGCACTTATCTCAGCAAATATCAGTTCTAGAGGATCAAAAAAGTGGTCCCCAGAACAATGTCATCCCCCCACCCCCAAAACGCAGGGCCTGTTTCAAGGCCTGACTCAAATAGGTCAGACAATGCAGGGATCAATTTCTACAGAGGTGCTCTTTGGAAATCCAGCTTTCCGGAAGAGGGTGCTGGCAGCCCCTGTTCTGAACCTCAGGTTTGTTTATTTTTTATTTTTTTAAATTTATTTCTTGCTTAGATTTTATTTATTTATTTAATTTTTAAAAAAATTTATATAAAGTAGTTCATAATATTTGATTACATTTAATATTCAAGCATCAATCCTCCCACCATTACATCTTCCTACCACCATATTTCTGGTGTTTCCATCCTGAGCCCCAATCTCTGCCCCAAAGCAGTACTGAAATAATATATTTCCCTCTAAGGTTGGTTGCCTCCTACATTGAATCCCATCAAATGTGGTGCGTGGACCTCAGTTTTCAAAGTCAGATGACCAAAGAGGTCAGGGTCTCATGGGAAAGTAGTTTGACGAATCTGGACTTTGACAAACTTGGAATTCACTTACCCTTCATCCCACAAGCCCATCAGCGACCTTCAGGATGATTCCTCTCAGATCAAGGGAAGCCTGAAGCTGGGTAGTCTTAGTCCAGGTGGAAGATAAGAAAATTAAAGCTTCATGGGGACAGAGCCATAGCACGAAGGCAGGGCACTTGCCTGGCATATGTAGTTGACCCAGGTTCCATCTCCCCAAGCAACTCCAGAAGTGGCCCCTGAGCACAAAGTTAGGAATAAACTCTGACCACCACTGAGTATGGCCCCAACCAACTAAACCAAGAAACTAAGACGCAGGCAATGTGATGGCTTGCAAAAAAGTCACCTGACAGAGCGAGCATTGGGGGTCCCAATAACTTACTGCCTTTGAAGTGTATTTGTTTCTTTCTGGTAGTTCCCAGAAGTCATCAGAGTTACAGCTCAAATGCCCCTTCATAAGCATGGGCCAGAGAGGAAGACAAAGCACAGAGACTCAGGCCATGGACTTGGTGGAGACTTGGGGCTATTTATTCTTTCCCTTTTTTGTTTATTTTTGTTCGTTTGTTTTTGTTTTGAGGTGGGAGGGAGGGGGAACACTCAGCAGTGCTCAGGGCTTATTTCTGGAAGTATTCAGGGTACTGGGGATTAAAATGGGGTCTGCTACATACAAGTGCTTTAACGTCTATACTATCTCTCCAGTTCTATATACAGATTTTAAAGATGTGATTGGAAACCAGGACTGATTCTCTCTTCTGGCTAAGGGGTAGAAGGCACATATTGGAAGACACTGGCAAAACGTCATTGCCATGCAGAATATGTTTCAGCAGGGGTGTGTGAGATGGTGTGAATAAATATTCGTATGTATGGGTGCATGTAAATTTGTGTATCTGCATGTGAGTAGTGCGTGTTTATATGGGAGTTATGTATGCTTGAGAAAGTGTGTATGTATGAGTACTCTGTGTGTATGTGTTTGACTATCTGTGCATGTGCATATACGTGTGGGTGTTGTGTATTCGTGTATGAGCATATACAAGTGTGTGTGTGCATGTGTGTGTGGCCGATTACCATCCTTGAGGTGGTCAGCTGGTCAGTACCTTCATCCCACAAAGTAGATCATAAAGAATGAGACAAACCTTCAACTTCACCCCTGTACCTTCAACTCCATTAATTTCAACTTCATCCCACAGATTAGAATGAGACAAACACAGTGAACATCTGAGCAGCAGGCTAGCCTCAACACCTCTCGACTCCTAAACGATGAACCAGGTGGTGGAAGCCAGGGGAAGGTGATGCTGTACTAAATAAAAAGGCCAAGCAGCCCCATTTAGATGAATGGATTATGAAGATGTGGTATATGTACACACAGAAAAATATGCAACTGCAAGGAAAGATGAAATCTTGCAACTTGCTGCAACCTGGTTGGAACTGGGAGATATCAGGTTGAGTGAAGTAAGCCAGAAGAAGGAGGAAAAACAGGATGATCTCACTTTTCTGTGATACACAAAATAACTAGATGAGGAAATGTGAGGTAGTAAAGGGGGGAATGTCTAGATTGTTAACCTTGATCCATAGCACAGTGGTAGGACGTTTGCCTTGCACGCAGCCAGGTTGGCCTACCCAGGTTCGATTTCTCCGCCCTGCTTGGAGAGCCCGGCAAGCTACCGAGAGTATTTTGCCTGCATGGCAAAGCCTGACAAGCGCCCCATGACGTATTCAATATGCCAAACACAGTAACAACAAGTCTTACAATGGAGACCTTACTGGGCCCACTCGATGAATAATGGGAGGACCACTGTCCCATCAGTATAGTGCAGATCCCAGAATATAGGGAGAAGGACAGAGAAGGAAAGAAATCAAGGGGGAAGGAAAAAATGAGAAGGGAAATGAATGGGGGAACCAGGGCTTGAGGATGTGGGAGAGTGGGATAGCTCTATATTCAAAACACAGACTCAACAACACTGAAGTCATGAGATCTAAACTACAACCATGGAACTTTGAAATGTGCATGTCAAGGTGGCAGGTGGGAGAGAGCGTGGGAACTCTAGGGGACGAAAACTGACTGGTGGGGGGATTGGAATACTGTATGCCTAAAACTCAACTATCAATAACTTTGTAAAGCATGGGTCTTTATCAAATACAATTTTTTTTAAAAAAAAAGGCTGAACTATTGACATAGCTATGGTCCTAGGGTGATAAGCAATCAGCAAATACTTTTAGTGTGGAACTTTGAAGTTACAGTAACTTCCTGTTAGGCCCTAGCAAGACCTTTCCTGCTTTGCTGCACTTTTGCCGCCACCATTACCTAAATGGGGCTAGACTTATATTACCCAGGAGAACTTCCCAACCTCGAGTTATCATTAGTAGAATAATTTCCCATGTGTGTATGTGTCTATGCGTGTGAGTAGTGTGTGAATGTGCATATGTGTAAAGATGCATGTATGTGTTTATTCATTGTGTAGGAAAGTGCCTTGTCTATGAATGTGTGTGAATGGGTGCTTGTGCATATGAGTATATGTGTATTCATGTGTATATTTATACCTGTGTGTGTATAAGGATTGTGTGCTTGGGGGCAGCTGTGTGTATGAGTGTTGTGTGTATATGTGGGAGGATTTATGTCTGTGTATGTGAGCAGGTGTGTGTGTGTGTGTGTGTCTTGTGTATGGTATGCATGTGTGTGTGTGTATGGGGATGGAGGGACAGAATTCACTATGACTAAACCTTTCCACTGCCCAACCGCCAAAGATACTTGAGTCCCCAGTCCCCTAGATAATGAATAAATGATAATGATTAGTATTAAAATTGAGTCCAGGGCCAGAGCAATAGTACTGCTGGTGGACACACAAACAAAACTCAGGCCTGAACAACTTGCTGTAGAAATAGAGATGGCCCTGGACTTTGCAATAGGCTGTTTCCACTGGACTGCACCAGACAGGGGTAGGTACCATCCCTCCGCCTACCCCCTAGGAACACCAGAGACTGCCATTTTCTAGAAGTCAGCGATAAGCTCCAGGCACGAGTGGCAGTGGTACCAAACGTCAGGCCTCATGGGACAGGGGAGAAGTGGGTACTCGTTCTTACCCCCTCCTCGATGTGACTCTGAGATGATGCCACACCCGGCCACGTCTACTTAAACTTCCACACGGGCAGAAGCCAGAGACATACAAACAAACCTCGGACACGAGCAACTTGCTGCATCGACTTCTTCAGACCCTAATTATTAAAATTTTAGAATTCCTAGAGCCATGCAACATTATATTGCATCCATAACAAACAATACAAAACACATTGTCTAACATTGCCTTTTCAGCAGGGATGAGTGGTGGTGGGTCTGGTCTCGAAATATCAAAGGTAACTAAAGTAGAGAAAGAGAGTATTGTGCAAATTGTTTGCTACACAGGCAGGGGAGGTATAGAATGGGGGGCAGGGGAGATACTGGGGATTTTGGTGGTGGATAATGTGCACTGGTGAAGGGATGGGTGTTGGAAGACTGTATGATCGAAACTCAAACATGAAAGCTTTGTTACTGTACCTCATGGTGAATCAATCAATCAATCAATCAATCAATCAATAGTACTGCTGGTATGGCAGCTGCCTTGCATGCAACTGACCCAGGTTCGATCCCCAGCATCTCATATGGTTGCCTGAGCCCCATCAGGAGTAATTCTTTTTTTCTTTCTTTTTTTTTTTTTGCTTTTTTTGGGGGGTCACACCTGGTAATGCACAGAGGTTACTCCTGGCTCTGCACTCAGAAATTACTCCGGGCAGTGCTCAGGGGACCATTTGGGATGCTGGGAATCGAACCCATGTTGGCTGCTTGCAAGGTGAACGCCCTACCTACTGTGCTATCGCTCCAGCCCCTCAGGAGTAATTCTTGAGTGCAGAGCCAGGCGTAACCTCTGAGAATCGCCAGTTACGACCCAAAAATTTAAAAAAAGCAAAATTGAGTCCAGTTTCCAGTACTGTCCAGCCAAATAAAAGGGAGAGATACTAGAAAAGAGGCTACTAGCTGCCCCGGTAGACATGGGAGATGAGATGGACTCTCTCCAAAGAAGAACCATAATGAAGAAGAGGACGAGAGAAAGGCCAGCCCAAGCCCAGCTGCAGTGAGGCAGAGAGAACAACCGAACACGAGATAGAAATAGTAGCAGAGGAGAGAACACTTCGGGGAAAGTGAGGAAGACAAGTTCCCTGGAGGCGGTAGCCTGGAAGTTTCCAGTGGGAAGAAGTTGCACTGGGGAGGCAGGGGGGAGGGGGCCATGGGAATTGAGGCACGGACTCAGAGCAGCAGAAGGTGCCAGTGCTCCAGACACCCGCCCGCCTCCCGAGACATCACGCTGTGCTTCAGGAGGGCCCTGATGTCCTGCCAACCACCCGCGGTGGCGGCCCCCAGAAAAGCCGGTTCCTGCAGGCACCTGCACTTGTGCGTGCTGACAGCCCTGGGCACTGTGGAGCTGAGAAGTGGGAGAGGGAGGAAGAACTCCAGCAGAACCCTCACAACTCAGCGGTCAGAGCCCCGAGTCCCAGCGTCTCCTCCGGGAGCCTTCTCGGACCACCTCTCAGGTCCAGCAGCCTCCGGTTCCTTGGCTTTGCACACCCGATGCGGAGTCCAACAACCTCAACTATCATCAATCCCGATGGGCTCTTGATGGACGCTCTCCCCGTGGGAGTGTATTGTTGCCTTTAATAGTCTGCACGTCTCTCCACTATTTCTGTTAGAGCTGATGTAGGGCTCCTGTTTTTTTTTTTTTTTTCAGAATGCAAAAGTACTCTCTGCTTCTTTCTCTTTTAGCAACTTATACTTTAAATAATTACCCTGTGGAGCCAGAGAGATAGGGTTTAAGCATTTGCCTGCACGCTGCTGACCTTAATACAGTCCCTGGCATTGCCTGGGGGCCCCCAGAGCACCGTTGGGAGATATTGCTAAAGCACAGTGAGCCCTGAACATTGCCAGATGTGGCCCAGAAAATAAACATAAAAGAAAAATGACTCCCATGCTTATTTATTTATGCTTAGTGCTTAGTGCTTAGTGCTCAGGGATCATGTCTGGCAGAATTTGGAGGTCATATGGGATGCCGGGGATCGAACCCAGGTTGGCCACATGCAAGGCCCTACCCATTGGACTATGGCTCCAGCCTCTCTCTCATGCTTTTTTTGGGGGGGGGGGTCACACCCGGAGATGCACAGGGGTTACGTTACTCCTGGCTCTAAGCTCAGGAATTACTCCTGGCGATGCCCAGGGGACCATATGAGATGCTGGGAATAGAACCCAGGTAACCGCGTGCAGGCACCCTACCCGCTGTGCTATTGCTCCAGGCCCTCATGCTTATTTAATCAGTTGCTCTTCTCCTGGCCATATCCTTTACTCAAAGTTCCCTTCTATTCGATTGTCCGTAGCCCTTCATGAGGGTTGGGAGGCATATTATCTCAGGAAGGCTGAGCAGGCATTCGGATCCTCCTTTTAGAGATAAGCAGATTTATGCCTCAGCTATTGGCCTCAAATACTTTACAAGACAAGGAAACACCTTCCGCCTTTTGTGCCCAAGGATGGAGCACCAGCTGATTCGGGGTGGTATTCCTAAGAATGTCTCTTAGTTGATAATTTAGACACTTTGTTTTCATGCGTAATCAGGAAAATCTTCTATTGAAACTGTACTTTCAGGCATATCATTACTTGCAACACTCTGCGTAAGTAAAAGCAGCAAGTTGACCGAACATGAAGGAAGTAAGAGACAAGGAAATGACAATCCAAACTTCTAGAAGATAGGGCAGAAGGGGGGAACAGGCTTTCAAATAACTCATGTTGGGAAACAGGGCTTGGCGGCAGCTCTGCACACAGAGGTTCTCTGTGTAGTGACTGGAAAGGGGTGGGCATGGGCGGGGGCGATCCTGGAGTCTGAAACTGGGAACCACTGAATGATCTTGATGAACCAAGATGATAAACTTGCATCAGGCTTCAGTTCTCCCTTTTATGTATTTAATTTTTTTTTCCTTTTTGGTCCCACCTGGTGATGCACAGGAATTAACTCCTGATGGTCCTTGGGGGACCAGATGGGATGTTAGGAATCGAACCCAGGTCAGCCACATGCAAAGCAAATGCCCTACCCACTGAGCTATCACTCCAGCCCCAGTTCTCCTATTTCTTCAAGGCAGAATCACCTGGTCACCCATGTAGGCAATGGGGAGAGGAGACGTCATGGCCACCTGCAGGGAACAAAGGCAGCTAGGACCATGCAGGACACATGGAGATTTGAGAAGACAGTCTCAGTCTCAGGCCTAGCAACCAGGGTCCTAGAGAGGACCTAACAAGAAGCCTTAGCAACTTAGGCCAACCCAGGCCAGACCTGCTGGCATCCGTGGGCACCTCCTAGCCACACCTCAGTCAGGGAGTTTCAAGGCACATGAGGGGAGGTACTTTGGGAGGGTTGACCAGAGCCATGGGTGGGGGACTGCCTGGCTTTTAGAGTTTTCCCAGGAATGAGGCAAGAACCTATCCCCACAGCAGAGACCCTGCCCCTTCCCACACCTCACAAAGGACTCTGCAAAGGCAATGAGGTTCTAGGCAGTCATTAGGGGCTCCTGTGCCCCAGAACTGACTATACAAATGACAAATGTCCTCTTTTATTCTCTGACTTCAGCCCCCCCCCCCCGCCAACTCTTACCCCACCAACAGGCTTTTGAATGGAGAGAGGCAGAGCAAAGGAGAAACCAGCCCCCCATTAAAGTGTGGAATCACGGGGCCAGAGCAATAGTACAGCAGGGTGGGGCGGGGTGGGGGGTACATTTATTTACCTTGCATGCAGTCAACCCAGATTTAATCCTCAGCATCCCATACGATCCCTTGAGCACCACCAGGAGTAACTCCTGAGTGCAAAGCCAGGAGTAACCCCTCAGCATTGTCAGGTGCAGCCCCCCAAACCAATCAATGAGTCAATCAATAAGGTGTGGAGTCCCTATTAATTTGCTCTGGACAGGCAAGCAGGGAACTAAACACCATCCCTCAAGCCCAACACCAGCAGCAGTTCTGTAAGAGCCCAAAGGCCCAACAGCAGTTTCTTACTTTCTCAGACTCTCCATGGAGGAGGCCACAGATTTCCTGGGAAGGGGTGCCAGGGCTTGGCTGGGGGTTGGAAGCTCCCAATGGAAAGTCAGCCAAGGGGAGAATGGCAGGCTGGGGCTGGGATAGAGGCTGGGGAAGAGAACACTGCCTTCCCGTGGGGTTGGCTTAGATTTTCACCCGTAGGAGGGGCCCAGTCCTCTGTGTTCTGACTCTGGGGGGAGGGCGTGGCTGGTCCCCTGTGGGGGAGGGGAGGCAGTAGGAGAGTTCAGTGAGCAAACATGAGATTTCACCTCTGGGGGCCTTTGGAAAGGCTGGTGGGTCCCTTTGGCACCTTGATTTGCTTAGCTTCTTTGTTGCCTGCTTTTTCTGTCCCTGTTTTTTTTTTTTTCTCTCAGTGACCTCTCCGATAAGATCCTTGGGAGTGGGAGGGGAGTGTGGTTGGGGCATGGGGTGCAGGGCAAGTATGCTTGGCAGTGTTGTGTGGCTGAGTCCAAGGCGCCAAAGATGGGGGAGAGGGCAAGTCTCCTTCCCCCCAAGAGAGGCTAGTTGGGGGCAGGGAGACAGAGAGAAAAACAACTCTCAACCAAGCACAATGCTCAAAAGTCAAGGTCAAGGCTCAAAACCAAAAATGTGCCAGAAGAGAGAGGTGCCCAAGGCCAGTAAGAGCCCTGAAGTGGGGCCAGGGAATCTGGCGGTAGGGGTGGGGGGAGATGAATCTTCCTGCTGGCTGATTCCTGGTCGGTTGAGAAGAAGCTGTCTATGTTGTAGGCGCATCCTCACTGGAATAAGACTGGCTGCTGTTTTCCTGGTCCCTGAAAGGTTGATTGAATGGTTTCAGATAGAGCACAGCCAAACAGATGTAGTCTTGTTCCTCAAAAAAAAAGTTGCAGTGGGAGGCTGGAGAGATAGCACTGTGGGTAGGGCGCCGGCCTTGCACACAGCTGACCTACCCCCACCAGTGCCCGTTTCCCACCACCACGGATCCCAGTATTCCTCCCATCCCACCCTGCCTCTGTGGCAGGGCATTCCCTTTTGTTCTCTCTCTCCTTTTGAGTGTTGTGGTTGCAAAAGAGGCAATGAGTAGCAATCATGTTTGGTCTATAGTCTACTTTCAGCATGAAAAAACAAACAAACAAAAAACAAAACAAAGCAAAACAAAACAAAAACATTTCTCATAAAAAAATAAAATGCAAGTTTTAAATTAAAAAAATGTAAATGATGGAGAATGAGCACTGGTGGAGGGATGGGTACTGGATCATTGTATAACTGAAACCCAAGCACAAAAATTTAATTTATAAGTCTACAACTGTACCTCATGGTGTTTCACTAATAAAAATTAAAAAAAAAATTAGGCACCACGTCTGACAATACCATTGAAATTAGGTACCACGTCTGACAATACCATTGATTATAGGATTTTACGCTTACAACATCCCAACACCACACCCCACATCAGAGTGTCTACTTCTCCCCACCATTGTCTCCGTGTTCCCCTCCCCACTCCAAACACTCCCCAAAGAAATGGACATTTTGAAGAAATTGAGTCCATGCCTGGTGGATTGTTGTCCTCTGGCATCGAGCTGCTTCCTTATCCCTGTTTACTTGGCACACAGAACACTGATTACCCTTTCTCCACATTCCTCTTGGCCATGTGCACGGACCGGGCATGTGTCTAGAGGCCAGGAGAAGACCAAGAACCTTCCCCAGTGCTTGGCTCCTCCCTGCCATCCCAGCCCGCACTGTGACCTCTGCCTGCCTCAGCAGAGCTCCAGGCTGAGGCCCTGGTATCTCTCTTCACCCCTCACTGTCCCTAAGCCCTGTACACTCCAGGCATGGCATTAGGCTAGTGGTAGTTCTGGACAACATGCAGGTGTAGTAGTTGCCAATTTCTGTGGCAGTTGCCAGTTTCCAGCCAATTTCAAGGGAACCAGCATAATTTCAAAAAGCTCTAGCAACTTTCCTGAGCTCGGAAGCCAGCCTCACCTTCTGTCACCTTTTATCTCTGTGTCTATCCGCCGTGTTCCACTTGTCCCCTCTCACGCGTACTGTAGGCTCCAGAGAGCAGATGCTTCCCACTGATTTTTGTTTATCTCCCCAGGGCCTGTACCAGCTTGTCACAGATATCATCATCATGATCCGAGTGTGTAAAATGTTCCGCCAAGGCTTAGGGGGGTTTCGGGAATACCAGATCATTGAGACTACACAGCGAAATCAGCCTATTTTCTCTTTCTGGGATGTAAGTATCAAAGCCTGCGGAGGTCTTAGGAGCATTTAATAAGTGGCCAGAGTGATAGTTCGGCAGGTAGGGAATTTGCCTTTCATGCTGCCAACCTGGGTTTGATCCCCAGCATTCCTTATAGTCCCCCGTGCCCACCAGTAGTAATTTCTGAGTGCAGAGCCAGGAGTAAGCCCAGAGCATCACCAGGTGTGCCCCCAAACAAAAACATAAAACGCGAGGTACAGCTTTGCTGATTCTCAAACCTGCCCCCAACTTTATTTCAGAAAAAGAAGGAAGGCCGGATCCACTTTGATACCATGGACTTCCTTGCAGAGGAGGTACAACCGCTGGGGGATTTTCTTCCTGCATCCACGCCAGGAGGAATCACTGGGCTGGGCGGCAGGACAGGCCAAGAAGAGCCAAGGAGGAGGTCGGGGGAAGGCAGCCTGGCTTGCAGCAGAGGGAACGCACAAGCCTGCCTCTTGTCTTCATCTGTGGAATGAGGGGACTGCTGGGCTATGCTCCCGGCTATGAGATGGTGTGGGTAGGCAGGTGCCTTGGAGTGGGTGTGACCACCATGTCCACTGAGCCAGATAACGGAAGGCGGGCTCCCAGGAGCCTCCCCTGGGGAGATGTCGAGGTCCTGGGGATCACTCCCGCTCTTTGCCTCCAGGGCCACTTTCCGCCTAAAGCCATTCAGATCATGATGAAGAGGCCCTCGTGGAGGACACACCAAGAGGTCCAGTCCCTCTGCAGCATCCTGCAGAACCTGGACAGCTTCCGCAACTACTCGGAGAAGCTGCAGCTGTTGCTGGCCAAGATCATGCGATTTGAACGGTCAGTGGGCACAGCCGGGTGGGGGTTGGGCAGGAGATAGCAGGAAGTGGGAGCTCCTTCTTGGCTGCGGGCTGAGTGTGAGGATTGAAGGATTAGTTTGATACTCTGGGTTTTTTTGGGTTTTGTTCTGTTTGGCTTTTGCCTCCCTCACTAGTCCTCAAGGCAGATCCCAGCTCTGTGATCGTGTG
>JAOXYA010476872.1:0-16864 GCA_028565675.1 Sorex palustris
AGGAGGAGGGGAGAGGAGGAGGTGAGGGCAGGGGAGGTGAGGGCAGGGGAGGTGAGGGCAGGGGAAGGTGAGTGAGGGGGCTGAGCAGGGGGGAGGAGGTGAGGGCAGGGGAAGGTGGGTGAGGGAGGTGAGCGGCAGAGGTGAGGGCAGGGTGTGTGAGAGGAGGGCTGGCTCTGACCGGGAGGGACCTGCACAAAGGCTCCTCCTGTGAGGTTGCCTCGGACCCCCTCACCGCTGCCCGCAAGTCTCTGTGGGGTGATGCCCCCAGCTGTCTCCCAGGGAAGCTGCCAGGCCGAGGCTTGTCCTTTCTATGTGGCCCCGCAGGTCCTTGGGGACCTGGACACGCACCCCCTGCCCCGTGCGGGCAGCCCAACCGTGCCCTGCCCCATGAGGGGACAGAGGGACGTGTCAGCCGGCCCAGGGGCTGCCCTGGGTAGTGGTTTTTAGCCTTTCCGGGGAAAGGAAGGATGTCACTGGGGACTCGAGTTCCAGGGAACTGCCACCTCGGTCCTGTCCCCAGGGTGGAACCGGCCAGAGTCCCGTTGCTCCCAGAAGTCTGGGGTCCAGCCACGCGCTGGCCTCTGGCCGGGCAGAGGAGGGGCAGGGAGGTGCCTGCAGGGACGGCAGCGGGATGGGCCCGGGGGACATGGCTGGCTTCACCTCGCCCAGGTCTCCTGGCCTCGCCCAGGGAAGAAACGTCTGCACTTTCAGAAGCTGGACACGGGGGTCTGGGAGCCCCCTCTGGGTTGACTCGTTGGAAAACAGCTGCCGGTACAGGACGCTAGGAAGCTGTGTTCGCAGCGGGCAGGCGGGCGGGCGGGAGCGGGGCTCAGCTGCCAGACCGCAGACCCCAGGCCCAGTTCTGCTCCTGGGCAGCTGTTAACGCGCAAACCCATAAACTGCACGGAGGGTGACTCGGTGCCTCGGGTGGTCACCGGGGCTGTGGGGAACTCGGCTGTGGTCTCCGTCCTGCCCCCGCCCCGAGTCTGCACCCCCACCCAGCCAGGAGAGTGACGGGGGTCACGTCAGCACGCGGCTCCTCCTGCCCCAGCCCGCCCCTGTCCCCAGCTGCTGCTCCCTGATGCCACAGCCCCCGGCTCCAGGCTGCCAAGATGCCGTCTGTCCCCGCCCCAAGGCTCGTCCTGGCAGGAGGCGCGTTCGGTGAGATTTTGCCAGCAGGACCGCCTCTGTCCTCTTCCCTGGTGGCGGAGGCAGAGGAAGGTTCTGGCACCTTCTCTCGCTGGGGGCAGAAGAAGGTTCTGGCACCTTCTCTCACTGGGGACAGAGGAAGGTTCTGGCACCTTCTCTCACGGGGCGGGGGCAGAGAAAGGTTCTGGCACCTTTTCTCGCTGGGGGACAGAGGAAGATTCTGGCACCTTTTCTTGCTGGGGGACAGAGGAAGGTTCTGGCACCTTCTCTCGCTGGGGGGGTGGTGGAGGGTGAAGAAGAGCCCCCCGAAATCAGGCTGGGCCCCGCAGACAGCTCCCCATTCTGCCCTGGGCTGGACTGGGGGGCAGGCGCAGCACATGGGTTCCGACAATAATTTGATCCGGGATTGAGCAGCGCAGTCAGGACCCCAAACCCATGGGCTCCCACAGGCGGTGGCACGGAGAGTGCCTAGTGGGCGGCACCACCAGGAATGATCCCTGAGCACAGAGCCAAGAGTCAGCCCGGTAACAGCTGGGTGTGGCTCCAATCTCCCCCCACAACCCCCAAAAGTGCTCTCCAGGGAGCCTATCAGAAACATGTGTCCCTGAGCCCCGTCCAAGGCCAAGTCTGAGGAGGGGCCGGGCCTGTCCCTCCCCTGAACGCGGCAGGGGTCCCTTTTTCCTCTTCACCCTGAGTAGCCCCAGCTGTGGCCGCCCTCTGCTCTCTCCGTCACCCTGTGCTCCCGGGTGCCAGAGTCTGACGCCGAGGGAGTGCCCATAGCACAGTGCTCTGCTTGCCACCGGGCATCCCAGACCTCTCAGTATGGCTCACCCAGCGCGTCGCATCTGACCCCTGTGCCGGCAACACGGCTCGCTTGTCCCAGTATGGGCCCTCGGCACCTCCCAGCACCACCAGCAATTCGGGGTGTGGGTTGCTGAACGCCATCATCTCAAGACCGGCCCCCAGAAGTGCCCAGTGCAGGCTCTGAGGGCGCGCGGTTACGCACGCACAGTGCGCGCCTGGGCGCGGGCCCGGAACCGCACTGCACCCGGATCCAACCCGACCAGCTCAAGAAAGGGGCGTGTGTGGCTGGTGGGGGCGGGGAGGGGGACCGGAGGGCCCACATCGCTGATGACAGGGCAGCAGGCGCCGCTTTAGAGCCCAGAGGCCAGGGCAGGTGCGCGTGCTTGTTCCCGGGTAGGTTGCTGATTTGCCCGAAATCGCGATGTGGCCAACCTGGAACCGAGGCCCTGACTTCACAGCCTGGGGAACACTTTGATTTCCCCAACTTGGGGTTGTTGGCGGGTTGCCCTCATTTGGGGGGCCCTGCAGTGAGTGTGATGGAAGCCTGGACCAGCCCTTGCTGCCCTGCCGGGGCCCAGCCTCCTGTCCTGAGCTCTGGCAGCTTCTGACGCGCGGGTCTGGAGTCTCTAAGGGTTTGTGCCCTTACACACACACACACACACACACACACACACACACACACACGTCCCCACCCGCCCACGCGTGAACATTCCTGTCCTGACTCTCTTCCTTTTTTGGACCACACACGGTGATTTTGCAGCTGTGCACTCAGAGGTCACTCCTGGGGGTGGTTTGGGGGACCCGATGGGGTGCCAGGATTGAACACGGGTCGGCTGTGTGCCAGGCAGTGCCCTCCCCGCGGTGCTGGGCTCCAACCCCTCCCGCTGTCTTCTCATCTCAGTCTCCTCCTTTCTCCTCGGCTTCGCACTCCAGGGACTGTCGCCTCCCAGTGCTGGTGACATTTGTCCTCCTGGAAATGCTGCGGCCCCAGGGACCGCCCTCTGCTCCCTCCCTCATCCCTCAGCGGGTCCTGTCAGCTCACCCCCAGAGTTTATCCCCAGCACCCTCCCCCAGCTAGGCCTCTGCCACCCCTCCAGGAAGGCCTGCAGCCCCCCTCAACTCTCCAGCTCTGCCGCTTCCCCACACTCAGACTCTCTTGTCTCTTGGACCCTCGGAGACACCCTCCCCGGCCCTCTCCGGAAAGGATAGAACCCCAGGTCCCCTCCTCCAAGAAGTCCTCCTAGGTGCTACCTGCAAAGGTTGCCCTCAATCCCGGTCATTTTCTGTCACCTCGGTCTGTGTCCTGAGATGATTTGTGTCTTTGGAGGCTTATTCTCCCCTGGGACCTCAGCTGCATGAGGACAGGGTAGGTTGAGAGCTGTCCACTCCGGCCCTGACACGGGCCTAAGGTGCGGCATGTGCTCCATGGAAGAAGCAGATGGATGGATGGATGGATGGGTGGATGGGTGGATGGATGGGTGATGGGTGGATGGGTGGATGGATGGATGGGTGGATGGGTGATGGGTGGATAGATGGATGCATGGATGGATGGGTGGGTGGCTGGCAGCACCCTTGGGCCTGCTCTATAACAGCTCCCTTCCTCAACTGCAGCCTCTTCCCTTGAAGGGTCCTCTAAACCCACCTGCTGTACAACAGGACCAGCACTGGAGAGAGAAGGGTTAAATGTCTCTGAGTGAGAGAAGTGGCTGACTGCAAAGTTACCAGAAGCAGGATGGGACCTGTTTGATGTGTGAAATGCCCATTCAGCCACCCCAGACCTGAGAGTCCAGCACACAGACACTCCAAAGGCGGTGGGGTGGGCCCCAAGACAGGGCAGGTTTGGGGGGTAGGGGCACTGCCAGGAGCAGGAAGCTTCTCCCTCATTGTCAAAGCACAGCAGGGCTGGAGGGGTGGAGGGAGGAGGGGAAGGTAGAGGGGAAGGCACCGGCCCTGCATGCAGTTACCCTGGCACTGCAGAAGGTCCCTCAACCCTGCCAGGAGTCAGCCCTGAGCACAGAGCCAGGAGTCAGCCCTCAGTCCTGCCAGCTGTGGCCCAAAACCAAAACACACCCCCCTCCCCCGGGGCCTGCCTCCCTTTGCAGCAGCCTAACCACCCACTGCCCCCAGCACTCCACAGTGGACGAGCCCTGCCGCCCAGACCCCCTTCCCCTTCCCTCGGGGATCCTGAGGCTGTGACTGTGCTTTGCACAGGGCCTGAGGGAAAGGCAGGAAGGGTCAGTGGGAAAAAGAAACCCCCAGAGGGCTGGAGCGATAGCACAGCGGGTAGGGTGTTTGCCTTGCATGCGACCGGTTCGATCTCTGGCATCCCATAGGGTCCCCCAAGCACTGCCAAGAGGGATTCCTGAGTGCAGAGCCAGGAATGACCCCTGAGCATCGCTGGGCCCCCCCCCCAACCGCGCACAGGGCAGAGACTCGCCCTTTGTTCCATCCTGGCCGATGGTGTTTTTTTCTTCATCTGGGATGCGAGGCTGAAGCGTGGAACAGAGAAGCCAGGCGGGAATATCCAGGCCTGAAAGGAGCGTTTCTCTCTCCCGGGAAGATGGTCCCAGTTCCAGGTGACGGGACGGGATGCATGCACGGCCACAGGGCTCGCCCGGCTCCCAGGGCAAACAGGCGGGTGCTCATTCCCGGGGCCCCTCTCTCCCTGGACTCCCGGACATCCGCGGGGCCGGGACAGTTGGCTTTGCTGGGAGAATCGCTGCTAAGCAGGAGCCCCTGTGCCCGCTGGGAACCTTTCCGACCCTCTGAGACCTGTTTCTCGCCCCTCGGGGCGTGTCTGTGTCGTGCCCCCCTGGATGCACCTGCAGCATGCAACCCGACCGCATGATGGAGATGGTACCACAGCGTCACTCCAGCTGCCCGTGGGCCAGGCTGCAGGGGTGATTTTAAAAGAGAGCCAGAGCGATAGTCCAGCAGGGAGGGCGTTTGGCCTTGCACACAGCCGACCCAGGTTCGATTCCCAGCGTCCCATATGGTCCCCCGAGCACCGCCAGGAGTGATTCCTGAGTACAGAGCCAGGAGGAACCCCCATGCATCACCAGGTGTGACGCAAAAGGAAAAAAGAGGGGCTGGAGCAATAGCACAGTGGGTAGGGCGTTTGTTTGCCTTGCATACAGCCGACCCGGGTTCGATTCCCAGCATCCCATAGGGTCCCCTGAGCACCGCCAGGAGTGATTCCTGAGTGCATGAGCCAGGAATAACCCCTGTGCATCGCTGGGTGTGACCCAAAAAGAAAAAATAAATAAATTCACTGAGCTGGAGTAGAGCGGAGGTCTGGCAGGGCCCAGAGACAGGCTGGTCCCCCTCGGGGGACCCCCGGGGTTTGTGCAGGGGCGGGGGTCTACCTGGAAGGTGCGCCTCTTAATGACCGGGGGCGGAGCCAGGCGCACGGAGTTGAGGAGAGGCAGCAGCTGAGGAGGGAGATTGAGGTGGAAGGCCAAGGGCAGAGGTCAAAGATCACAGGTATGCAGCAGGAGGCCGAAAGTCACCAGGAAGGCAGGTGGCAGAGAAGAGGAGAGAAGAGAGAGATTAGCGAGCTGGAGGCAGAGGAGGGCGGCAGGGAGCACTCACCGCCGGGTGGAAGAGCCTCCTTGAGGAGGAGGAACCGAGGCTGGCCAGCAGCGTCCCCTCCCCTGACCGAGTGTGGCCCCCGGCTGCCCAGGCCTTCCCCCACGTGGCCCTAGCGCTGCCCCACCAGCCACCCTTCCCCGCCCCGCCCCCCCATGGGCCAGAGCCTTGGCAGCAGCTAAACTGGTACTTGAGGCCGGGCTGTGTGCGGCAACCCCTGGCTTCTTTTGGGGGTTGAAGAGAAAGCCCGTGTCAGCGAATCTGGGGCAGCTGGGAAAGGGCAGTGCCAAGCTGGGCTCCGGCCCCCGAGCCGGCCGGGGTGTGGTTGATGTGGGCACCGGCTAAATGCTACCCGGGTCTCGCCCTGGGGCCAGAGGGCCGGGAAAGCAGACAGCGGGGGAAGATATCCCAGCATGTGCGACCACTTTTTCGGGGGGCGGTGGGGGTGGGTGGCGGGGAAGGGAGCAATTTGCAATCTCCAAATTATCGAACGTCATTTTCTTTTCTGGAAAGTCCTGCTGTTCCCAGCCCTGCTGCCCACCGGGCCCGTGCTCCCCGTGGTGACAGGAAGTGGCCCCGTGAGGATCACGTTGGCGCCAGACCAACCTCCTGTTTCTGAAAAAACACCCCAAACCCTCTGGAATGTGTTCAGGCTCCGGGATGTTCTTGAAGGCCTGGGGTGGGGGGCAGCTGTGGGGGCAGGGAGTGGGGCTTGGGCAGTGCTGGGCAGCTGTGTGCGGGCGGCCTCTGAGCAGGGCGGAGCCCCGGAACCTCCCGGGACCCACAAACCTTCACGGTCACTATCTGGCTGGCCCGCAGAGCTGCTAGTGACCCGCTCCAGCTCGGGGGTTCCTGGTGCGGGGGGGACGAAGGAGTTGGTAAAGACGAAAAGACGGGGAGGGGGGGCGGTGAGTGGGGAGGGGGCTGCACTTGCTCCCGGCGTCCTGGGCCTCAACGTCCCCCCCTCGCTCCCTGCCGTTTCCCTGGGGCGGGGGGATGCTGCAGGCTGTCTAGCCCAGCAGCAGCTCCTGACCCTCCTGCCTGCAAGGGGCCCCGCATGAAGCCAGGCCCCACGCCAGATCCCGCTGCTCCTCCCCTTCCCCCAACCTCACCCCCACCCCCGCCCCACAACTCATCAAGTCTGCCCCCACCCACTGTGCTCCACCACACCTGTCCCCCCAAGGTGCTTCTGGAAACTTCTGTCCCCACCCTCCTCCTCTTTTTTCATGGGGCTGGGGTTTAGGGAGCCTGCCCATCCACCTCCCCCCCCCAACACATTCTCTCAGGACGGCTGACACACGGCCGAAGCGTGTACAGTTGTGTTGTCTTTGGTGCGGGTGACATAACAATCCTGTGAGCCCATCATTGCGAATAAACACAGCTGACCTTCTATTATTGTGTCAGGATCAGGCTGGCCGGAACTCGCGGGCCTCTGCGTCCCCAGAGCACATGCCACTGGCGGCCGCCTCTGCTCAGGATGCCACAGCCACCCGCTGCGGCCATGTTCCAAGCACACTCAGCCTCCCTGGGGCCCGGGGACTCAGGGCTCAGCATGGACAGGGCCCTCCCGAGTTCACTTTGGACCGGAGAGGGTGGGTTTTTGGGTCAGGCCGGAAGTGCTCAGAGCTTCCTCCTGGCAGTGCTCAGGGACCACTTGTGCAGGGATCCAGCCTGGGTCGGCTGCATACAAGGCACGCGCCTCACTCCTGAGTATTCTCTCAGGCCCTGTTCTGAGATTTTGCTTTGCTTTGTTTTGTTTTCTGTTTCTTTCTCTTCTCTCTCTCTCTCTCTCTCTCTCTCTCTCTCTCTCTCTCTCTTTCTCTGTGTGGGAAGGCACATATGGCTCAGAACGGACTCCTGGCTCTGTGCTCAGGGATTACTCATGCTCAGGGGACCATTAGGCGGTGCCCATGTGCACAGGAAGTGTGACCCACTCTGTGTCCCTGCAGCCTAGACCCCAATCTTTGACTGGCCTGACCCGCGCTGAGGTCCTCCACGGGTGGCCTCTGTCACCAGGCCACCTCAGCCTCAACCTGACCCCCTGGACGTCCACCAAGTGGGTCCATGTCCACTGTCCACGGTCCACTGAGTGGACGTGCTTCTGGGCACAATGAGGGTGATGGGGGTCACCGCCTGGATGTCCTTCCTCCCGCCACTGGACCTGAGAGGCGTTCCCTGGCTACAGCCGCGAGCCCTCTATGGGGGCAGCAGGGTCACTCCGCCCTCCTGGCCTGGAAGGGACCCTGGGCTGGTCTAAGGGGCTTCCGGGCTCAGCTTCCTGGGCTCAGACCCAGGCACAGGGAGGAGCTGGGGCTGGTGGCAACCGTCCAGGCCCGGGTTCCTCACCCTGCCCCAGGCCTTTCCTCTGCGGAAAGAGGCTGATGGCAGCAGACTCGATGCTTCAGTGTGGACAGTCAGATGGCCACGTCCCCCCACCCAGGGCTGGGTCTCCTGGGCCCGTGAATAGCCCTAAAGTCCCCCGGATATGGCTGGTGGGCCACCAGACACGCACACAGAGTCCCCCCGCCCATGCTGGGAGGGGGCAGGCCCTGACTCTGCAAAGCCGCATGGCCTCACCGAAGGAGAAGGGCACATGTGGCCGAGACTCAGGGCCACATGCCACACAGAAGGTTCCAGAAACACACTGGGCACTCCGGCTGGGCAGGCGTGGAGGCATGGCCACATCAGGGGCCCCCCGCCTAAGCACGCTCACACCCTGGGGTCCCTCGCATCCACGGTGCCCACCCACAACTGACCGCAGAGGAGAGAGGGACTATGTCCCTGTCCCGAGCTCTGCATGTAGGGGCTGGGGTCCTGGAGGGGTGAGGCTGAGTTGGGGGCTGTGTGTGCGCTGGGGGCGCCAGGCTAGGGGTTCACTTACCCGGTGCGGGTACTCTCCACACTGGCCCTGGGGGGAGGGAAGGAGAGCAGATAGTTAGTCACTTGTGGGGGGCCATCCCTGTGGCCACCTCAGATGTGTGGGTGAAACACACAGATACAGACACAGACACACGTGCACACATGCACACACACATACATGAACACACAGACACAGATGCACATACACAGACACACACAGACACACATGTGTGCACACATGAACACGCACACACAGATACAAACACAGATACACAGACACACATGCATGCACACACAGAAACACAGACACACAAGTGCACACACAGAGAAACACACACACATGCACACACAGATGCACACAGACACACGCACAGATGCACACACACAGCCATAGACACACAGATACATACATGCATGCTCACACATACTCACACACACACACACACACACACACAGGCACACGCACACTTTGAGGCCAGGAACAAAATGCCTCAGGACACACACGAGAAGGACTGTTTCCAGGAGGCATCTCCCTCCCAGCAGGCTGCCTGGTGAGGAGCAGACAGCAGCCCGGTGTCCCTCAAGGCCACTCAGGGGTGAGTGGATAAAGCAGGTGGCCGGGCTGGGGGCCAGGCCACTGTGGAGGTGGGGAGCCCCCAGAGCCCTTCCCCCCAGGGCTGCTGCCCTGACCATCATGGTCCCCCCGCAGGGTCCCCTCAGACTTACCTTTTCTCCTTTCTGTCCCTGAGGGCCCTGAGGAGAGACGGGGAGAGGGGTTAGGAAGCGAGTGACCTCAGGGCAGGCCCTGTGGGGAGGGGCAGAGAAGGGCTGGCCTGGGGGGACTTCTGGGGACCCTCCCACCTGCCCTCATGAGAGCACACCTGGGACCCTGACCAGGTGCAGCCCCTCCCACCGGTCAGGGGCCCTGCAGAGCAGGACTAAGTACTGAGGGTGCACTTTGCTCCTGGGGGTCTTCACACCCAGCTCTCAAGCAGCACAGCCGGAGGAGGGAGGAAGCTTCCAGAAGAGACTGGTCTGTTCTGTCTCCTGCCCTCCGCAACCCCAGCCTGGAACCCAGAGCCTGCAGGACAGCTGAGGGGTCAGTGGGCCAGGGACCAGGCAGCAGACTTGGGGGGACTTTGGGGAGAGAAGCTAGCACTTGGCAGCCGACGCCGTCTCCGGAGCCCCCAAGAGGAATATCAGGGGTCTCAGGGTTCCTTCCTGCCTTGTCCTGTTCCCAGACCCGTGGAAGGCGCCGGGTCCGAGGGGGACCTTTGTCTCCGGGGAACGGGCAGCACGCAGCTGGCTCTCTGCAGAGCCAGAGCTGAGGAGGTGTGAAGGACGCCTTGCGGCTGGACAGGCGGTGTGGGGGGGACAGCCAGCTCGGGGCACTTCCAGGGGGTGCTGAGTTTGCAGCCGCAGCCGGGGAGGATGCACACGTCAGCCTCACCTCCCAAGGAGGTGACTGAGACAAGACCCCGCGGCTCAGGAGCGCTGGCCCAGCTGCTTCCCCTCGGCCGCACCCCGAGATCAGGGCCTCAGGGTGGTGGGGCTCCTGGAATGGACTAGAACCTCAGCCCGGGTCAGACTCTTGGCCTGCGGGTCTTCTGCTCTGCAGGGACGGCCCATCTGGGGGCTGTGGGGGGAGTCTGTCTCGGCCCCCACGGGCCACGGGACGAGCGTCCATGCTGAGAAGTTCTCTGGGTGTGCGTGGAAGTGGACAGTGACTTTGGGACAGTCCGTGTGCTCCTCGCCACAGCCCCCTGCCCCCCGTTCATGTGGTTATCCAGTGTTCAGAGCCGGGCACCGTGGGACACGTGGCATCCAGTGGAGGCCGGGCTGCGGGGGACAGAGGATGTGTGAGGGTGTGTGTGGGGTGGAGGTCAGAGAACCTCCCAGCTGTGGCCCGTGGACCCTTCTGGACCCCAGAGACTGGCCCGAGAGGTGTCATTTCCATTCATAGCCCACGTTAATGAGGACCTGGGGTGAGGGGGGGTGGAGATCCTTGGAATTCCAAGTTCCCCCAACGTGGTTCAAGGCCCACTGAGTCAAGGTGGTGCTGGCCGTCACAGAGGCTGCTGCCCCTTTAAGACAGTCCAGGGCAGGTGTAATCTGGGTGCTGGGTGCCATTTGGTGGGACTCAGAGCCAGGGGTGGGTGGGGGACAGCCCTGTGAGGGAGTGGAGGGTTAGATGCCAGCTCAGTGGGGGGCTCTCCTTCCCGGCACCGGGGCCCCTCACCCGCCCACCTCCCTCCAGGCTCTCCGGGTGACTGGGGTGCTGGGCCGAGTGAGGGGACCTTTTTTGACACCCAAGAGCGCAAGATCCAGGGCTGACATCTGCCTCGGCTCTCCTCCCTCAGCGGTGGGCTCTGGCCCCCAGCTCCAGCCGAGCCCCCAAGTGGGGAAAGGCCCCCTGCCTTCGGAGGAGGACAGACAGATCCAGGTAGGACGGAGAGCCAGGGGCTCTTGGCACCCCATGGAGGCTGGGCCAGAGGGCCAGGAGGTGCCCTCCCAGGGCGGATGGGAGCACAGGAGGGGGGACAGTCTCAGCGCATGCCCCCCACACCTAACACCAACAATCCGCAGGGAACTGGCCGGGACCCTGCCATGGGTGTGTCTGCGAACCGGGAGAGAGCGGGGTTGGGGTGGGGGAGGAGATGAGAGTCACTGAATGATCTTTGCAGGAAAGGAGAGGCCGGAGGAGGGATGGGGGGCACCGGGTGCTTCCCCAGTGGATGCCGCTCTGGCAGACCTCCTCGTGGCATGCTGGTGGTTTCATGTCCCCAGGGTGTGTGCCGAGGGGGAGGGTGTGCCACGCGGCATGCGAGGCTGTCTGCACCTCCCACTGTCCCGCTGGACCATCTCTGTGTCCACCCCTCCTCCCTGCATGGGGGTGAGGGCTGAGCCAGGCTCGTCCCCAGCTGGGTCGGCCGTGGGGGCAGCCACCGCTTCTGTCCCTGAGCCCCCATGCTGGGCAGCTCCCGGTCCTCCCCTGGGATGTGCCCACCCCCCCCCCCCGGGATGGGGAAGTCGGGTCTTACCATCTCTCCTTTGGGTCCGGAGTAACCCTGCAAGAAGGGCATGAGCCATGTCCACCTTTGGCCATCCCGATCCCGTCCCAGCCCAGCCACGTGTGGTCCCCACATGCCTGAAGGCTTCATTGGCACATTTCTTTGGGAGGGGATCACATCCAGCAGTGCTAGGGACCCACTCCTGGCTCTGTGTTCAAGTCACCAGATGGGATGCCGGGGACCAAACCTGGGTTGGCCGTGTGCTTGGCAAACTCCCTCCCCGCTGTGCTATGGTGCCAGGCTCTGCTTCTGCCAATCTCTTCCTCCTCACTCACTCTCCACCCCGCTCAGGGAAGACTGAGGGATGGGGTGGGGCACAGGATCTCTGCCCTCACGGGTGGGGCACCTCTGAGGGCATCGGAGGGGCCCCCAGCTCACTCCGTCCAAGCGTGGAGGAGAATTCTCCCTCCCCCTCGGGCCTGAAGCCAAGCCAGAGGGTTGGAATGCAGAGACAGGCACCAGGCTACGGAGGGGACCCTCGGCGTCCGGGCCGGGGGTATGTGAGTGTCAGGCCAGACCCAGGAGGGTCCTGGTGGAGTTGGGGACAGGGCCAGGGCAGCTGGATGTGCTCCCCTCCGCTCCTCACCTGTGCTGCTTCCCCACTGAACTGCCCCCGCCTCCCCGAACTAAGTCCCTGAATGTTCGAGGCCCCAGGAGCCCTGTTCAGGGGCTGCGCACTGGGGGAGTCCCCCATCCCCTCCCGGCATGGCCCTGCCTGTGTGTCAGTCACGAGCATTCTCTGGGGGCCAGAGTTCCAATGCGCCAGACGCTCGTGCAAAGACAGAGGCTGGGGGGCTTTGAGGAAGAGGGGTGCCCCCCCACACACACGGGTGCACTCACCGGCCTGCCATCCAGTCCAATAGGGCCCTGAAAGCAGAAGGAGACGGATATCAGCACGGACAGCCCTGGGCCCCACCCAAGGGGTTACAGTCCAATATGCTAGGGCTCAGGCCTGCTGACCTCTTACTGGCCACGTGACCCTGGATAGCCCAGGCCTCAGTTTCCCTCTTAACGGGGCATGAGAACAGCAGGCCTTCCTCGGTCCTAGGGGGAGGGAAGGAGATGGCTCGAAGGAGACCCCCATGGACAGCAATGGCCGTCGCGACTCAAGTCCCTGTGGGTCCCCAGTGGGGAGGGGGCGGCAGGTTCCCAGGCAGCCAGGGGCTGCCCAGCACTGAGGGCTGCAGAAACGGGGGCAGATGCCCCTCCCTTCCTCTCTGAGCCCCTCTCAGGGCAGGAGCCTCTGTTTGGCCTGAAACCAAAGGGACGGGGCGGCCCACATCCCAGTGTCCTGTTTGGTCCCCTGCCCTCCCGAGCTGGCCCTGATTTCTGTCTGGGGCCCTGTCCCCCCGAGTGTCCGGCTCTGTGCCTCCACGTCCCTCCGGGGAAGGATGCAGAAGCAGCTGCCGAGGGCCGGCTAGGCTAGCCCGGCGGCCGCGGGGAAGTGGCTTTCCCACTCACCGGGAATCCGGGGAAGCCTCGGGTGCCTGGCTGGCCCTGGAACGAGAGAGAGGAGGGTGACAAGGAGGAACAGGAGTGAATCCCAAGTCCCTGCCCGGCTCCCCTAGGCACCCCCTCACTCAGCACGGTGAGCAGGCTGGGAAGGTAGAGAAAGGCACGGAATGTTCTAGGTCTCCAGGCACTGAGGATGGGGCCGGGCAAGAGTCGGCCAGTGTCCTTGGGTCTTCCAGAGAGTTCCCACAGCTTCAGGAGCTCTGCACTTGAGCTTACGTGTAAGCAAGAGCTGGGGAGTGTGGGGAGTATGGAAGATGGGGACGGGAGGGGGGTGGCGGGGACGGGGGGGTGGCGGGGACCGGGGGGGGGGGGCTCGGCCCTCCCACCCACTGTCCTCTCTGGCTACACAATCTCAGCTCAGGGCCACTTATCCGGAGATGGTGTGGAGGTCAGCAACTTGCAGGACTCTGACCTTCAGCAAGCATTTAGGGCCACTTGTTTCACTTTCCCCTGCCCTGGCTAGCAGGAGGGTCCCCAGCACCCCCCACCCCCATCTTTGGGAATGGTGTGGCAGTTCCTGCTGCTTCCCGTGGTGACTCAGGCCGCCGCACAGATAGGTCTCCAGGTGGGCGACTGGGAGGAGGGTCGCTGGCCACAGCTCCTGGTTTTGTGGTCACGTTTCATGACAAGAGTCTCGAAGCCACTCAGGGTTGTGTACCCAGGCGGGAAGAACTAAGAAATAGGATTGTCACCTCCTTCCCGCGAGCCGGGGTCTGTCCCCGGGGGCCTGTTTCAAGGTCTGCTGGAGCCTCTGTGGCGACACCTTTGCCACCTCATTTTCTTTCTTTCTTTTTTTTTTTTTTGTTCCTACCTGGTGATGCTCAGGGGTTACTCCTGGCTCTGCACTCAGGAATCACTCCTGGCGGTGCCTGGGGGACCCTATGGGGCACCGGCTCATTTTCCACCTGCACGATGTTTGGGTACTGTGACTCACCCCTTCTCCTGGAGTCCCCATGTTGTCACATGCCTGGCAGAGTCACCCCCCTGACGCAGAGAGGTGCAGTCCCTCCCCGAGCCTTGGGCTGGCTGAGACCACGTGAGTCCCTTCCCTGCACCCCAGACTCCTCATCTATAGAACAGGGACACGAGGATGCCCAGAGAAGCCACAGAATCATGGGCAGGCAGTAAAGTCTCCTGAAATCGTGGCTGCCATTGGCCACGTAGACTGGCTTGCACTGAGTCATGCACATGGAACATAGCAGGGGGGCTTGTGAGCCCACCCAGCTCAGGAGGCGAGCGCTCGCCAAGCCCCAGTGCAGAGCCAGGTCCGGGCCAGAGGAACGTCCCTGCAGCCACCAGCTGTGACCTGACCACCTTGCTGGAACGCGTGGGTCCTCTCTGAAGCTGCGGGTGTGAGGCCAGGGAGACGCTCGGGCGAGCGGCTGGGAGGGCAGGCGGGCGTGCTGGCGGGGCAGGGACTCAGCTGGATGGAGCCGCAGGACGGAGAGATGCCACGGAAATCAGAAGGGCCCCCGCCTTGCTCCTCTCGAGGGGGGGGTTATGCCAAGAACAGAGCTAAGGAGAAAACCCGGAAACCATGCAGGGTAACCCCCGAGACCTCCGAGTGTAAACTTTCAACTCAGGCCCGGCACGAGAGGCCCGAGGGAAAGGTCGCAGCAGAGGTTTCCAAGAAACAGCTCCCTAACCCCACTCCCGAGATTGTTTACACGGGAGGGATAATCACACGGTTTGCTAATGACAGAGCCGGCCCTGGTCGGGGGCATGCATCTCTCTGGCCAGAACCACACGCAGGGGCTAACCAAGGCTTTTCTGGGGATGTTGGGAAGAATGTTGTCATAGACCAAGTGGAAATTGGTACTTCACTTCCTGGAGCGGAGGGGCCGGGATGGTCCGAGTCCACATCTGCAGGGCGAGAGGCTGCGGTCGGACTTCCCTTCCCGTGTTTACTGGCCTCTCCGATTTATTTGTGAATGGCCTGTTTGTGTTCCTTACTGATCTCTTCAACTGGGCTGTTTGTCTTTTTTCTGATTGATTTGAGTGAAGCTATTAGTCAAGCCTAGGAACCTCTGGGCTGCTCTGTGCTGCAACTATTCTGTGCACGGTGGCGTTTATCTTTTCTCTTGTTTACAGTGCCGTTTCGGCCATATGGAAGCCTGACATGTACATCCACAGCTTATCAAGTTTTCCTTCTGGCTCTGGGCTTGGGGTCATGTTCCAAAGGGCCTTCTCTGAAGAAAAGTGCCTGTCCTAGAGAGGGGGTGCGGGGGGCGGGGGAGGTAGGGCAGAGTGAAACTGGGGACATTGGTGATGGGAAACGTACGTTGGTGAAGGGATGGGTGTTGGAACATTATATAACTGAAAGCCAATCAAGAACAAGTGACACGTAACTAACTCCCTGCGATTAAATTTAAAAGTAAATAATTTTGAAAGGCACGCTCAAATCTTTTTTTTTTTTGCTTTTCTTTGAGTCACACCAAGTGACACACAGAGGTTACTCCTGGCTCATGCACTCAGGAATTACTCCTGGCGGTGCTCGAGGGACCAGATGGGATGCCGCGATAGATGCCGGGAATCAAACCCGGGTCGGCGGCTTGCAAGGCAAACACCCTTGGCCGCGTGCAAGGCAAATGCCCTACCCGCTGTGCTCCAGCCCCTCAAATCATTTTATCAATAAAACTTTTTAATAGTATGCACTAAATATTCTATGGGAAGCACATTTTGTGTCTGTAGGCCCTCATTTTTAATCTTTCAAAGAAAAGGGGCTTTTCCTAGTCAGAATTATAAAACATGCATGTATACATTTATTCTGGAATATTTCAACTTCGTGGTTTATATCAAAGTTTTATTTTATTGGAATGAAGCCTCATAGGTGCTAATCAAGTAGAGACTTGGGTACTTTTTTTTAATGTTTGCTTTTTTTTAATCTTTTTTATTTTTTAAAGGGCAGCTGTCCGAGTTTGATTTCCTGAACCATTTATTTTTCTCTTCCTATTGTGAAATAAAGCCTTTGTCATGGACCAAATTCCCAGATGTCGAATTCCCCGGTGCCTTCGCTTCGTTTCTGGCCTCTCCATTTCTGCTCTATTTGTTGTTTTAGTTGCTTTGTTTGTCCAGTGCATTTGGATATCTAGCAGAGGTCCCTCTTCCACATCCCCCTGACTCTGTTTTTCAGAACTTCCCTGACTTCCATGCAAGCTCATTTTCCCTGCACGTAAAATGAAATGTTATTGTATTGGACTCTAAGACCAAAAACTGGGATTAGATAATTTTGTCTATAGATTTATTAGTAGACAGTTCATTGATTGATGTTATGCCTTGAAATCTGAGAACCAGGGAAATAAGCTTGGCTTGATGCCCTGAAATCACCTCCCTTAACCCCATGGCAAGGTGAAGAGAGTCCTGTGGCTCCTGATTTTGGAAGCAGGTCCTTCTATCTGCTCCTACCTCCTACCTGCCCTTTGTCTGGTGTAAAGCTACACAGCCAAACTGAAGATTTTACTTGGGAAGGTTGACCAGAGCCCCCCTTCCCTCTCTCTGCCCCTGCTGGAGGTCCCCTCTCGGATCTGCCCAGATCTAGCCAGGTTTTCTCCTCACTTCCGGTCAGTGCTGTCCTCTCCACGGACTGCCTCTGGGAATGTATCTCCTGGCTAGGGAAGGAGAGAGTGAAGCAGAGAGCATGGCTCAGACCACAGTCACCAATCTCTGTGGTACAAACACTGCCACCAGGGCTGATTCCCAATTTTCCAGCTACCAACAAAATGGCACCTGTTCCGGGCTGTCAGACAGTTCTGTGGAAGCTCCGAACATTCCACATCCAGCGTGCCACACCTCTCACTGCCCGCACCCGGAATACTGCAGTTTCTCTCTCTCTCTCTCTCTCTCTCTCTCTCTCTCTCTCTCCTTTCTCTCTCCCTGTG
>JAOXYA010476887.1:0-16863 GCA_028565675.1 Sorex palustris
TTTAAAATGAGTGATCATTGAGTGCAGAGCCAAGGACTAAGCCCTGATCAAAGCTGGATATGCCCCAAACCCAAAATAAACAAATTAAAAAAAGAAAACACCACAATGGGTCAGAGCAGTGGTATAGCACGGAGGATGCATGCTTTGCACATGACTGATCTGGGTTCAATCTCTTGAATCCCATATAGTTTTCCCAGTCTTCCAGGAATGATTCCTGAGTGCAGAACTAGGAGTAACACCTGAGCACCACAAGATGGGAACCCTACACCACCCCCCCCCCGCAACAACAAAAATATACCACAGTGCTCAGTTTTATGTTTATAACTTAGATGGGCATACACTTACAATTAAAACTATCAGATACTACTTTTAAAAATCTTCTATCCAAGTAACAAGCATATTAAGTCACAGTGGTAGAAAGATCCAAGGTTATACTTTGGTCTCATAAGCCATAAATTAAAACTCTATTGGGTACATCTGTAACTTGTCAGCATAGCATGAGGGAATATTACAACCTTTTAAATTTCATTTTTCTTCTTTTTTATTTATTAAAGAACTGTGATACAAAGTTATCCATGGTTACATTTTGGGCATGCAGTATTTCAGCACCATTCACACCACCAGTATTTCGATATTCCCTCGCCAACCCTAACTCTCGTCTCCTCCCTGACTGTCAACTTAACAGGCACCTTACAAAGTTTCAGTGGTTGCAGTTTTTAGATCTCATGTTTTCAGTTTTGTTGAATCTGTGTTTGGGATCGTTTCGGCCCCAAGACCTCTAATCATTCGCTTTACCAGATAAAACTGTGTGGGTCGTGCGAGAGCGCCAGCTATCCTGAGGGAAACTTCGGAGGGAACCAGCTAGTAGATGGTTCGATTAGTCTTTCGCCCCTATACCCAGGTCGGACGACCGATTTGCACGTCAGGACCACTACGGACCTCCACCAGAGTTTCCTCTGGCTTCGCCCTGCCCAGGCATAGTTCACCATCTTTCGGGTCCTTGATTTATTGGCAGAGTCTCCTGCCTCTGCGCCTGGCTGTCCTCACCGGGACCCCTTGGAGGAGGGTGGGTTGAGTTTCCCTCCCCACCCAAAGCAGAGCCCCAGCAGCTGAAGACCTCCGGTTCCAGCCACAGCCATGCTTAAGACCACTCTCCACACGTTTGGACGATCCTCACGCATGAAAGAACCGGCAGAGGGACCCAAGTGTGCAGGACCCAGGGAGTATATCTTCAAGCCTGCTCGAATTGGGACTGGGCCTCCTCCACCCAGATCCCCCTTCTTCCAGTATACACCCACCAACTGCCCCCAGTGCCATGTCATCTCATCAATGGCCAAGACCCAGAGACTATAAAACCCAGCTCCCGAAAGCGACATCTTATTATCTAGTTCTTACTCTGGAGAACCTGGCAGGCTACCAAAAGTATCCTGCCCGCACGGCAGAGTCTGGTAAACTCCCTGTGGCATATTCAGTATGCCAAAAACCAGTAACAATGATTGGTCTTATTATCCTGACCCTGAAAGAGCCTTGAACGTGGCACTTTCTAAAATCTCAGGGCTAGGATGAAGGAGACATTATTGGAGCCTGCTCAAGGAAATCGATGAGCATCAGGATGACAGTGATACAGTGATTATTTATTGAATCACTGTGAGAAAAGTTACAAAGCTTTCAGGTTTAAGTCTCGGTCATACAATGATCAAACACCCATCCCTTCACTAGTGAACATTTTTCACCACCAAGAACCCCAATATACCCCACTTGCCACCCCTCCTGATGCTTGCGAGGCAGATGATTTCTACTTAACCCTCTCTCTACTTTGATTACATTCATTATTTTGACAAAAGATGCACCGTTATTGTTTAGAATTTCCTCCCAAGACACTGACCTTTATTTCCTGATATTTATCGCTTTTATAGTCCACTGACTCAGATTTACACATTTTCCTTTTCTTTTTTTTTAATTAAAGAGCCATGATTTCCAAACTTACTGATAGCTGCATTCTAGGCTATTCTACAATAATTCAACACCAGCCCCTCCATCTGTGTCACTTCCTTCCACTAGTGTTCCCAGATTGTTATTAAAAGCTACTATCAAAAAGTACGCTTGAAGTCAGAGAGAGTGCAGCAGGTAAGATTTCTGCCTTGCATTTAGCCAACCAGGATTTGATTCCACACAGCACAGCAGAACCCCCTGAGCTCCCAGAGTGATCCCCGAGCACAGAGCAAAGGGTAAGCCCCCAGTACAGCCAGGTACGACCCACACCGCAGCCCCCGCCCCATTACTTTTAAATTTTTTTGATTTTAAAGAAAATATTAAAAAAGTATTTTACGTATTTTCTGACAAAGATGATGGACCCTAATTTATATTTGTGAGTTTCTGGGGATTTTTTTTAAATACCAAATTAACTGAGACCTTTAAAATTTGTAATCTTCTATTTCCTTCCCAACTTTCAGCCTCAGGACACTTCATTATTCACGATGCAGACAGACCAGATCAGCAACTTGGTAAATTGATTTGGGTTTGTGATTTGGAAAAGTTATGCGTTGCCACCTATTCCGTTGCTCATTCTAGGCTCTCTGGAGTCTGAAATTTAGTTTCTACATCACTTCTTTTTCAAAAGTATATAGAAAGAAGAATTATGACCAAATCTTAGTGTAAGTTATATATTTTTTTAGATTTTGTGTGAGTTACTCTCAAGCTGCAGTCAGAGCCCCCCAAACCCCTCCTGTTTCAGAGACTTTAGGAGAGCATGTGGTGCTGGAACTAGAATCAGCCTCCTTGGCCTCTGTGCTGTCTTCCTGGACCTTGAGCTGCATCGATGTGGTCACTGTGGAGAAGGCTTAGGGATCCCAGTGGGAACAAAGTCTCATAACCAGAGGCCTCGCTAGACCACAGTAAGCCCATGAGAGACGTCGATGTTTCTGTATGACAATAAGCTACAGGATCAAAGATGAAGTTGCTTTAAGAATCCGAGCTTCAGGGGCCAGAGCAATAGTACAGCAGGTAGGGTATTTGCCCTGCATGCAGCCAGCCTTGGTTTGATCCTGAACGGACTAGAAGTCATCATTGAGCGCAGAGCCAGGAGTGAGCCCTAAGCGCCACAGCTCCACCGGGTGTGCCTCACCACTGCCCCTACCCGCCCCCACCACATGCTTCAGTGTACATCTTTGACTTTCCTTTAATCTTACGCTCTCTCTTTCTCCTTTACATTGTGAGTTAAAAGAACTAATGCATAGTAACATGTGATGCTTACTTAAAACTGCGAGGAAACAGGAAGCAGGCAGGGTCGCTCCTGGTGCTCAGGAGATGCTTCCATCAGTGGTGCTGAGTTGCGGGGACCCTTCTGAGCAGCAATTTGCTGGTAAGGTGAAGTCAGAGCACCGCCAGCATCTCTAGCACGAGAGCAGCGCAGCAGCCCTGAAGCCTGCGGTGAGAGCTGTTTGCAGGAACGGGTGGAATTGTCCAGGCTTCTGGCTTTCACACTGCAAATCTAAGAGTTTAAGCACAAAGAGTTTTTCTTTGTAGGTGATTTCACTTTTAATTAAGGAATTCTCTTCTGGCAAATTTATCTTGAAGGTTATTTGACCTTCTCAAAGTCAGGTCAGTATCTCTGATACCATGTAGATAGGTTAGCCTATATTTTTGCCATTTGAGTAGGCAGGTAAAAGGTGGCATTTCTATGGCCTCTCAATTAGGGTCACAGTGCGTGAAATGCTTCTCATATACTTAGTACTAATGGAAGCAGAGATGCTCCTGTTTTAGGATCCCTTGTGGATAACATTTTTAATTGTCAGTTGTGAATGGGGTACCATAAATGGAGAAAAATTGGAATAAATGGAAGCACAAAGGGTTGTAATCACTACAGTGACAGAAAAGATGGAGGTAAAGAATTCTGCAGTGTTTAAATTTCTCTAAAGATCACCTTGTCCACCATAGCTGATTTGAGGAGTTCCCATAGTCTGCCCTCTGCTTCTCTCTCTCTCTCTCTCTCTCTCTCTCTCTCTCTCTCTCTCCCCATCCCTGCCTCTCTCCCCCTCACCCTGCTCAGGGCTCACTCCTCTGTGTACAGATTCACTCTGGCAGGCTTGGGGGGACCCTATGCAGTGCAAGCGATTGTGCTGAGGTCTGTGGCATGCAGGGCAAGCATCTTTCCTGCTGTACTGTTTCTCTAGCCCCTGCCCTCCCTTCTATTCAGGGCATCTCCCCTTTGGATTGGCGAGCTGGCTTTGTCATTCCCCACATTGCATTTGCTTTTGCGTTGGACTTGCCTCTTGAGAAATAAATCACGGTGAAGGTCACACAAGCTCTTTGCAGGAGCGGGGCCATTTCCAAACATTTGGTACATTGGCTGTTCAGAACAGGGCAGAGGTTGCATTTGGGAGTCAGCTCCACATCTCCCCAACCTGCTCCTTATGGCCCCACATCCCATTGGATACAAGATTAAATCTTTTCAAATCTGCAAATCTTGATGAGGGTTCAGGTTCTCTGTAGCCTCTGAGGTTCTCATTGATGCACGACTACAATTAGGGCCATAAGAAAATCACTTTATCAGAATGTAACAGATGCTTATGCTCACACTCCTAGCCCATCTGCTTTGCTCTACACCAGCGTACCTTTATTATCGCAGATACACTCAAAGGTGCACATCAGGGCTAACCTGATTTTGTTTGAAAAGAGGAATTTTATTTCTGAGCTCTCTCAGCACAGTGGAATCCTTGCTGCAGCTTAGAGTATGACTCTCCTTGAAAGGTATAATCATCTGTACTCAAGAAAAACAATCGCAAGGCCTTACCTGCCTCTCCTGCATGCTCTAATGAGGATGGCAGGATGTTGCCCCATTTGCTGTTTGTTGAAAGACACAAAATGGTTGAAGTACAGCATGATTTTAATAGGAGTATTATATTTCTTGATGCAAGATTTACCTTAGTTTTTCTTTCAACCTTAGCAAAATATATATAATTTTAAATTTTCTTAGAAGGATTGGAAAATGAGTTCTCTTTCCAAATTTGAGCAACAGATTTTAGATGCAATCATGTTATAGTTCATCCTTACTCTTTAATGAGTTGTACTTTTTGGTCTGAAATGGAAGTAGACACATTATAATGCAATATTGTGCGATCTAGTGAATGTTATAATATAATGAAGGAACGTCTCGTCCTAGTACCTCTGATGATAGAGTTGTGTTGTATTGTGCAATTTCAGAAAGAAAAATTAGACATTTATAAAATCACCTTACTTATTCTTGCCTTTGTAAAACTTCAGATTTTCTTTAGACTGTCAGGACACCCAGAATCTGATGCAAATACCATTTTCATTTTATCTCTTTTATAGACAATATAAATTTATTAAACTCACATTTTGAAACTTCTCTTTGTTCCTCCACTGGCTTCATACTGCCTCTGCTGCAAGCATTCAGCCGTCTGCTGATGGAGTGCTGGGTGCTTGGTCAAATCATCCTTCAACTCCTTTGCTGTGCATTCATTTGCTGAGAGCATGTTTCCTCAAATTATAATAAGAGCATCCCCTGAGAGCTAACAATGCCTGTTTGCTGCCAGGAACACTTGCTCCATCACAGAGGGAATTCGTGAACTATCAAAGTGAGGTCTTTTCCCTAAAGGACTCCGGAGAGTATATTAGAGTGAATTCTTTCTTATTCTTTATCAAAAAACAGCGTCAGATCACTTCTTACAAGTTATGAAATCCCATTGAAAAATTGGATCTGTGCAGATTCCTCTACCAGAATGTTCCTTAATTTTATTATGTCCTTTGAGGAAGAGGGGATATTCTCATAACAGCATGACAGTGGCGGATTCTGTGGAAGGCACAAATAACTGTTCCCATTGTTATATGTATTATATATATCCATTATTGGATATTCATTGTTCATTGTCTACTATCTCACCATAACTTCCATATGAACATGTCATATATGCTAATTTAGAAAGATGAACAAAACTTGGGTTGGCTTTTGGTAGCTTACTGTGAGTTTGACTAAAGGTATTGATTTCTACAAAGTATTCATTGGAGATTTACCTCGGAAAAAGCATTAAACTTTCTTACAGTTGTCTTGATAGAGAAAATGGTTTAATGTTCCCTGTAATGGTTCTCCAATTACTGAAGTAAGCATGCCCAATAAATGTATTTGAGTGGGTTAATCAAAATTAGCAAGAGTAGAGGCATCAGCTGTGGTATTCTTAATGACCTACTATTTATTATTCAATATTGCTAATTTTAGTACTGAAAATATGTTGGCAAGAAGCGGCCAGAAGCCTCATCAGCAAAGCCTCTGGTTTGGATGCTGAGAAAGCGGAGTGGGAGGAAAACCCTCTGTTGTACACACAGGGGATAGACCAGTGCGTAGGGAGCATGCCTCGTGCTTCCTGATGGCATTGCTTTATTGGATGAAGCAAATAGATTGCCACAGATATTGTTGGTGGGAAAAGCAGAGAAAGAACTGAGCAGGAATGTTCAGGGCAGTACAGTATCTCAAGACTCTGGGGCTTGTCTGCATTGCCAACCCAACGGGGAAACTGTAGTTTCTTACTCAGGCAAACTGATACATTTGAGTCAGAATATTGGACTAACGGTTCAACTTTTTTGGTACAATACGTATCAGTAGATCTGGGAAATCCCCAGAATTGATATCCCAAGAGCTCTTCCTCTCTACTTCCAACTGGCAAATGTAGAACTCCTAGAATCTCCTTTCTCTCTGCTTAATCACAAAAGTACTGTTGTTGGATCTCTTGCTCGTCAGAATGTTGCCGGTAAGTAGATGAGTAGCAGAACCTCCAGGGTAATGACTGTTCTTGACGCAGTGCTACAGGAAGAGTTCGTTCCTAGATCTTTTCACTCTATAGAGGTCCAAATGCCCAAGATGGGGCTTTGATATGACTCAGATTTCAAAATGCCATGTGCGACACAGATGATGAAAGAAATCTCCATTATGTTAGCATTTTTCATAAGGAATCTCTTCCCTCTAACCCTCAAACCAAACAAAGGCTGAGTCAGAACCTGCTCCACTCGCTGAGCCAACTGCAGAGGAGCCGCTGACCGCTGGACCAGAACCTGGACTGGACACCCAAGCTGAGGAGCCCATAGAAGGGGCAGCAGTGAGTACCCTTCCCTCTGCAGCCCTGCGGACCTCCTCCTCACACTCTCATTTTCCATGCATGCGTCCCTCGGGCTAGGTCACCCCGCAGATCTCATGTCTCCCGAGTTTAAACTCACCTTCATTTCTTTGCAAGGGAAACTGCATTTTTTCTTTTATTAAAAAAAAAGATATCCAGGCCAGATCTGATGACTACGAATCTTCTAGTACAGTGCTTACGGTGCACGTTATGTTGAGAATGCGCTGTCCTGAGTTCTTCATTCACCAGTACCTTATGGCTTCTTAAGCATAAGAAGGTATAGTTCTAGAGGTTCCCAAGCATCCCTGGGTTTGGGCCCAGAGACCTGAGAACCCCTGGGGCAGCCATGGAAACCACACAGGACCTCATTTTGGGAGTCCTAGCAATGAATGCAGCATCACCAACAGTGGTCCCAGGGCTCCTGAGGTCTACCTGGGAGCATCAAACTCTAAACAAAGCAAAACCTTTCATGCAGTAATAGGTTTGGTCTTCAGGAAGTTCCTGAGCACCTTTGATGCTGGCTGATGTTCTCCTCTGGATAAAGGTAGGTTCTCAAACTCACAAATGGCCACATTGGTTCATACTGTGCTCTGCCCATGACATTGGAGTTAAACACTTTAGTTAGACACTGGACTCCAGGGAGGCGTCAACAGAGGATACTGACATTGTCTGTTGTACCTGCATATTGGTTACTAGCAAGTTTTATAGGTTGATTATGGTCTAATATTGGTTCAATACCATATAACAAGCCCATAAATCTATAAAATCTTAATCTGTGAGATTATTTGCTCAAAATCAACACTGATCCTCTCTAGAGAGACCTTGAGGTTTGCCCAGGAGGGAGACTCACCTCTCTGTCTAGAAATTGCCTTTTTTCCACAATTTCATGTTGACCCATCATAAACAGAAATGAGCTGAGTGAAAAATCATAATGTACTGGTTAGCAGAGTGCCCCTGAGAGGAAATGTAAAAACCAAGGTTAATGTAATCCAAGGTCTGTGGAGAGTGAAGAGTGTACTTAAAAATTACAAGTTAAATGTCTCCCAGGATTTTCAGTTTACTACAGCCTTCCTAGGACTCAGAGAGAGAAGGAAACCTATTTCCCTATTGCCAAATATAAGTGTCAGGATTAGACAACTACAGAAATAAAAGTCCCGTTGCTTGTTTTTAGTTCCTTGGGTCATTTTACTGGGTTATGTCATCTCTCAAGCCATAGTATATTAATAGAGTTGAAAAATACATAGGACAAGGTAGTGATGGAAAGTAAAAATTCAAGAATCACTCAAGAATAAGCATGATATTTTAAGCATCCACTTAAACACAGACAGTCTGATCAAGTCTTGTAGAGGTAACGAGACCTATGTTCCAGTGGAGTGAGTCTCCCTAGAAGTGCTGTTTGCACAGAACAGTCGCCTGGAGACTTCTCACCCCAGCACCCAGGGATGTTCTTTTCTTTCCCCGCCAGATTCACTATAGATCTCAAGGCCTTAGTGCAGATAGGACTTTCTCATTAGAGTCAAACTATGATCTGTCCATCCATACAGTTGGTGCAGTTTACTATTTCAACCACAGTCCACAAGGTAATTTGTTTTGTAAAGATTCTCATACCGCACCAGAGTAGTAGTACAGCAAGTACCTGCGTGGTATGCGACTGACCCAGTTTCAACCCCCGGGACCCCACACTGCCAGGAGTAAGCCCTGAGCACCACCAACTATGGCCCCAAAACAAACAAAAATGAAAGAATAGGCACTATGCCAGGCATTAGAAAGATACTGAGTAGTTTTAGGTTTGGAGCTCAAAACTGTGGCTTCTGTTCTGAAGTTCCTGGATTCCTGATTTGAGTCACAGCATCCTCAGTGTTTTACCTCGCATGGGTTCTATGCCATGTCTACTAAGCAGGAAGTCTAGGGCCATCAAGGGTTTGAACAATACCACTTGCTGTTACCGGAGAGATTTGGAAGGACGTGTTGACCTCTGTGATCCCCCCTCGCAGGAAGCCATACCTTTCAAACCACCCTTATTTTAACAAACTCTGGTAAAGTGGATTGTTTTACTTTTTTCCAGAATCCTAGATCATTTTTTCTCTTCTTTCTTTATTTTTTTAATTTTGGGCTTTTGAGGTCACACCCAACTGTCGCAGGATTTTCTCCGGGCTCTGTGCTCAGAGATCACTTCTCGGGGTGCTCCAAGGACCAGAGGTGGTGCTGGGGGGGTCGAGCCCAGGTCAGCCGTGTTCAGGGCAGATGCCTTCCTCACTGCATTCTCTTCGGCCTCATCATTTGTTTTCCTATAGAAACTTTAATAGTTATCAGTTACCTAATATATCGTACTATCACTGTATCACTGTCATCCCATTGGTCATCGAATTACTCAAGCGGGCACCAGTAACATCTCTATTCCTCTCAGCCCTGAGATTTTAGCAGCCTCTTCTTACTCATCTTTTCCCAACGATTGGAGGCTCTTCCAGGGTCAGAGGAATGAGACCTTTTGTCATTACTGTATTTGGCATATTGAACATGCCACGGGGAGCTTGCCAGGCACTGCCAGTGTGTGTGTGGGGCGATACTCTCGGTAGTCTGCCGGGCTCTCTGAGAGGCATAAATGGGTCGGAAGTGTCTTATAATGTGTCTCAAGGCCGCTTCCGGCTGTGCAGTCCGGAGAGTGGCCTGGAGCGTGGTGGTGGTTGAACCGTGGAGATCAACTGCTGGGGCTGGGTCCCTTGGGTTCAGGAGGGCTCTCACCCACCCCACAGCCTGGCTCTGAGTCCAGTGGCATGGTTCTGAGAGCCTCCTTTTATACTCCCATCTGGGAGAAGCATCCGTGAGTTCTGGAAGGTGGCCAATGAGGAGATTATCTGGTTCCTTCACAGGTTGTGGCTTATGGGTGTGATCCCTGAGTCAGGGTGTTATCTCTTCCCTGGGGGAAGTGATGTGGCTTATGGGTGTGATTCCCTCAGTAAGGGTGTGGCTTAAGGGTGTGATCCCTTCCCTGGGGGAAGCAGGCAGAAGATTTCTGTTCTGGGTCCCCTTGAGTTCAGAGTCCAAGGTCACAAAGTTCCACATTATCTGGGTTCCATGGTACTTCATTGTTGCGTGAGGCTCGGCCTGAGTGTCCGGAGAGTGGCCTGGAGCATGGAGGTGATTGGGCAGTGGAGGTCATACTATAGGTATTCTAAATGTGCACTATTAATAACCATTTAAACAAAGAGTAGTAGAAGTACTTAACACCGTATTGGGTAAAAACTGCCATTATTAAAACCAGTTTTTGAAATATTATCTAAAAAGGTTTTTGGAAGAATTCTTTATGTGGCAGATATTTAAACCCCAGAGCTTATAAGTGAATGCTAGAGAATTTAAAAATACGTATCCTTTGTGAAACAAGGTAGATAGTAGCTTCTCAGGAAGGATCCGTGTTCCTCCTGCTGGTCCCAAGGTGGGGAGGAAGGGCAGGTTGGGAGTTCACCTGAGCAGTGTTCTCCACAGAGAAGTTCTTCATCCACAGAGGAGCGAATGCAGTGGCAGGAAGTGAGACAGGCTCTCGCAGAAGCCTGCTTTGCCCAGCGCTTACCAGAGCAGCTTCGTGAAAGTACCTTCCATGTTTTTCAAACTCACATCCTTGAATAAAGTTTTGTTCTTCTCCCTGTTCTCGATCTATAAAAATGTGTCTCATAAAAGCTCTCTCTTTCGCCAATAAAACTTATCATTTCTTCTTATCATAATAGCGTAGTTTTGCTATTGTCCTTTGCTAATGAAAGTCTTTGTTCTTGCTATATGTGTGATATTTAGTTGTAAAGTTAAAATTCCACAGTGCCTGGAGTCTTAATTAGCAGAGTGACCACCATTGTCAGGATTGGGTTGACATGACCTTTTGAGGTCATCTATTTTTTCAGCCCAAATGTCACACCACAGTTATTATTTTAATCCTTAACAGAGTACATTTCATCTGAAGTGAAATTGTGGTCTTATTTTTTAAAGAGACTAATGTGATTTGAAAACCAGGTCATTTTTTTTTTCAGTGCTTCACAAAGAAACCTAGGGCTTTCAAAAAAGTTTAATATTTTGGTTTCTGGTTTAATTCTTCTTACAGCAAACACTGTTAGTTTTTTTCCTTCAATGCCAGTTTTTGTCATTTTGTCTACAGGAGGTATTTTGAAAATCAACTCTGTTACTCCTTCAAATTTTCCATGTTCCAAGTTATGTAAGCTATTAAAATTTTCTCTAGATATAAAAATCATCAATTTTTTATTTTGATATGTATATATTCAATCAGGTTAAGGAGTAAATAGCAATGATTTTAACCCACATTCATTCAATTTTCTTGTAGGAAAAAATGTATTTTTTTCTGTATTTCTGTCAAAGCATTTTTGGTCAAAGTAAACTAATTGCCTCTCTTCTTATTTTTCATGGAAATAATGTGCTGTAGTTAAATTTAAGATTAGCATTCCTTCTAAAACACACAGATGGCAGAAGTTGTTTATAAAGTCATTGGGGTGGCCAGAGCAATAGTACAACAGGTAGGGTACTTGCCTTGCATGCAGCCAACCCAGGCTCAACTCCTGACACCCCATCTCGTTCCCGTAGACCACCAGTAGTGATTCCTTTGTCTCTTCCAGGGAACTAGCAGAGAAAAGGGCAGTTATCGCCACAGGCACACTCAGCTCTGGCACAAGGGACTAAGTCGGGATTTTTCTTCTCTCATTGTTTTTACCAGATTGAAAAGATGGAATCAGGCAAATCTAAAATGACTCTAACAGAACAGAGAACAATTCCCCATCTCTCTCACAGACATGGAATAAACGTGGGTTACCATCAGCAGACATGGTCTGTCTCCGTCTCTGGAGATCAAGGCCACTGCCAGCACTAAGCTGCACTTGCGAGCCCCCTGCCCTGCCCCTGCAGCGCACACGGTCAAGCCCCTCTGAGCAGCCAACGAGGGTAGAAGGCGTGAGTGGAGGCGTGATTATATGTCAAATGAACTTTCAGTTTCCGATTGTGCTTTCACTCTTCAAGAGTCATTAGTTTGGTGAAGGGTACCTAGTGATATCTTTTTTTTTAAGTTACTTTAACAAATTTTTTTTAGGGGCTGGAGAGATAGCACAGTGGGTAGGGCGTTTGCCTTGCACACGGCTGACCTGGGTTCGATTCCCAGCATCCCATATGGTCCCCTGAGCACCGCCAGGAGTAACTCCTGAGTGCAGAGCCAGGTGTGACCCAAAAAGCAAAAAAAAAAAAAATTTTAAACCACCACGAGATACACAGTTACAAGGTTGTTCATGATCAGGGTTTCAGGCATACAGTGTTCCAACACCCTCCCTTCACCAGCACACATTTCCCACCGCCAATGTCTCGTTTGCCTCACCACCGCACCCATGTGTGTTTGGTGGTGATAGTGGTGGTTTGTGATGTTTTTCTTTTTTTTTTTTATCTTTTTTTTATGTAAAATTCACAAAATATAAAATTAATATCTTTGGGGGCTGGTATTTTGGATCACCTCCAGCAGTGCTCAGAGCACTCCTGGCTGTGCTTGGGCGTCATTTCTGGGTGTGCTTGAGTGACCTTTAGTGCCAGGAATCAAAACCCAGCTCCTGCGTGCACATGCACATTCTGCCTGTTGATCTGACTCTTCCAACCCACATTAATCATTCTAAAGTCAACAATTGGGTGACTTTAACACATTCCTGATGTTTTACAGCTACCACATCTGTCTACAGTTCCATAACATTCACACCTGGGAAGAAAACATAGTTAAGCAGCTATATTCCCTGTGGACTTTTAGTCCTGGTCCCTCAAATTGCCAACCTGAATTTTGTGGATTTATCTACTCTGGGTGTTTCATATAAGTAGACTTATACAGTATCCCACCCTTTGAGTCTGTTTTAGTTACATGCTAAAATGTGCTGTGGCTTGACAGTTTTTAAAACATGGCTTTTATTGCAATTAAATCCAAGATTAAGGAGCTTAAAAAGCAGCTGGAGGCAGTTTTTGGGTGTTACCTCAGGATCCCACCAGGGCCGGGGGATAAGAGGGACTGGCTCATCCTTTATCCCGTGGGGCCCAGCATTTGCCTGGGCTTCCCACTGGGTTCTGGAAGATGGCGGCTGCCAGGCATCCTCGGGGGCAGGCGGAGGGACAGCACCTGCTCCCATTTGGAGTAGCCCAGCGAAATCTGTCTGGTGCTAAGTCTGGAGGCATCTCTGTAGTGAGCTGCTTGGTTCTGAGATCCTTTTGTGTCTGTGCAGGCTCATTGACAGAGGATGCCACGTGGGAAAGGCCATCCAGTCCCAGGAGTCCCCACAGGATTGCTGCTGCTAAAGCAGGCGCAGCTGCTCAGGCTCCTGTTCCCAAGCAGCAGGGTGGCCAGGGAGTGGAGATTGGATGGCGGAATTCACAAAAGACTTGACTTAGGAAGGAGAAGGAAGGGGCAGGAAAGCAGGGAAGCTCCCAGCCGATGGACAGACTCCAGAGAAAGGCAGAATTCCCCTTTCACTTTTTAATAAAGTCGGGGTGGTTGAGCATATCTTTGTGTGTTCCAAGAACGTGGGTCATTAGAAAGGAGAGAGCATGCTGAGATGATAATCCCGATTCTCTTCTGGTGCCTAAATTATTTGGTCATGCAGGTTATCATCCAGGGCCTGGTCCCCCAGGTCAGTAGGCCTGGCCTACCTTCGTGGCTCCCCATAGAATTCCTTTCTTGAGGGCCGTATTCCTGGTCCCTTGGGTCCCTATGTCTGGAACCTTCTGGATCTTCCTGGTTCGGAGCTGAAAGGCCAAAGTGAAACAAATGCTTGTGGAAACTCAGCTTGAGATTCTCAGGGACAGTATGGCACTAGTTCCACAAACAAGGAGAAAGTATGGGAAAGACCTGAGTTGACAGTCTGATTCTTCCGGGGTCGCCTCGGGGAAATCACTTTACCTTTCCCTGCTTGTTTACTCCTGTCTTTAAGAGGGTCGTTCTTAAATTAAAACTTTTTTCCTCTCTCAAAATCTCCGGTTCAGTACTTCAGTCTTTCAGGACCTACTGAGCCCTTGTGATGAAGCTGCCCTTTATTTTGGCTGTCCTCCAGCCTGTTCGCGAGACAGTTGGGGTGACATACCCACCCGCAGGGGATGGTCTTATCCTTGCTACGCATGATTCTGGGCTGTGAAATCAGGTTGGTAGGTGGATCCTCTAAGTCTGATTCTTTGCTCCAGAAATTGGCCCCTTGCCCAGACCCCCAGCTTTGAGCATGGCAGGACTTGCTGTTTTGTTCTTTTTCTGTTTGGAGGAGTGGCACATCCAGCGATGCTCGGGGTTGATCATCAGTGTTCCCTTGGCTCTGCACTCGGGTCATTTCTGGTGGTCTCAGGGGGACTATGTGTATGCAGTGATGGATTGAAGCTGGGTCAGCTGCATGCAAGGCAAATGCCCTACCCACCGTAATATCTCTCCATCCCAGGGTTTGCTATTTTTCTTTCTCATCCTACTTCTCCGAAACACTATACAAAGAAAGCCCAAATTAAGACTCCAAATACCAGGGTATATCGTGATCAGATATTCTTGCTGTGACCTTAAGAGTCAGATTAGCCAAAATTCATCAGCTTTGGTGTTTCTGCAGAAGACCTTAAGTTTTAATGGAAGTGGAGGGCTGTTTCTAAGGATGTTGCCATGGAAACTGGCTGGAGGTTATGATGGCACCAGGAGAGTGGGTTGAAAATGATGGCTGAGATGAAGGGTGAGAGTGGGGGATTTCACTAAGTTCCTCCATTGGAAAGGAAATGCACAGATGATTCCAAGGAAGCATAGAATGGAGTTGCTCCCTTTGGAGAAATCCCATTCTGTGGCCAATTCATCAAGCTGAGGGAAGGTCAGGACCAAAAGTGTTTGTTTACAGTGCCGGCTGTGTGAAGAGTTGTACCGACCAGCAGCCCCTGTCTCGGTCGGGGAATCTTTCCCGTAGCACATCATGGGCCTGTTTTGTGGCTCTACTTGAACATGCATCCTGAAGAAAGTCCTGTTTGGTAACACAAATGCTACATACTCCTGCCAAGGCCAAAAATGAGACAGGATCCAGAATAACAGAAGGGCAGGAAAGCTCGTGGCCGGTGGCCAGGATTTCCATGGCAGTGTCTTGTCTCCCGTGGTTATTTTACCAAAGGAACCAAGGGGCTACTCCAGCTCCAGTGTGAATTAGGGAGAGAATCGGGAGAGCCTCATCTCTAGTTCCTCCTACAGACCTTCTCTCATGCAGTGTTCCCCTCAGGAATGCAGAGCATTGCCTCAGGTGAGCCTGGGGTCCTTCCAGCTTTGTATTCTTTTTGTCTAACCTGTGAACTGGCTGTGAATGTTCCAGTTCCCACTCGAGTACAAAAATTGAGTCCAAGAGAAGATGGGTTACTTTTCTTTCCCACTTTCTCATTCTACATATGACTGTATAAACTAGTAAATTACTAATCTCTTTACCAAAATAATGTGGAGAAGTTCTACACAGGCTACCCCACTCTTCATCATTTAATCTGTCATTAATAAGAGAAATTTGGTGACATTGTTTAAATGCCCAGAGACTTTCTGTGGGGCACATGGTCTCCATCAAATGCCACATGCTTGGGAATTGTCAGAATTTAGAGGTGTATTGTTTTCTTGGATGAGGGCCGTTTTGTAAAAGCACAGAAGAGTTGACAACTGTTTCCTATCCTGGTCTAGTGACTGAGTTATTTCAATTCTAAGTATTGTTAATCCTCTCTAGAAAATAGCAATGATATCTAATGAGTTGTGGCATAAATAATATGTAATGTAAAACATTCAGTGCCTGAAATGTAGGTTTGTAGTAAATGTTAGACATTTCTATATGCTACAAAACATGCACATATAAAAATTGTCTTATAGAAAGCTAACTGTAGATCACAGTTATCTTTGTTTGGGGCAAAGTGAGAACCTTGGGTCTTTCAGCCAAATCTCTGTCTAGGGAAAGTAACCATTACTCTTGACTTGAGGATAAAATACCTTTCATTCACAAAAGTGTAGCATTTTTCTCAAATAGAAAAAGTTATACAGAAGTATAGATAGGAGGTTTTATTCTTATTCTTTATACTGTTTATCCCAGAAATTTTTTTTATTTCATTTCACTTTTTAAGTCTACATTTTACATACCACCTCACTAAAATTAAACAAACCTATTAAGTAAGCATTATTCTCAATCTGTTTGACAGATGAGAAATATTAGAAAATTGCAGCTCTGCAACAGATAATCCCAAAGTTCAACTCCTACTCAACATGCTACTCTGACTTAGATGGAAATGACTATTTTAATTCCAAGTACTACCAGTAAAGCTTCTGTTGCCTGTCCTTACACCTTTATAATTTACAACACTGTTAATGAGTTTCATGCATACATTGTTCCAACTGCCATACTCACTGATGTGAGGTGATATCTCACTGTTGTTCTGATTTGTGTTTTCCTAATAACAAGGGATGGTGACCATTTTTTCATATGCTGACTCAACATCCATGTCTTTGATTTGAAGAAGTGTCTGTTGATCTTCTTTCCCCATTTTTAGATATCACAGGAATATTTTAAATGATATGTATCTCAGGAACATGTCACTGAAGAAAACAAAAAACATCAAAAAATAAATTACAAAAAAATTATCATATCAGTCTAGCATTCGCGGCCACGCGACACCCTATTATGACATCTTATTATCTCATTCCTACTTTGGACAAACTGGCAGGCTACCGAATGTAGCCTGCCCACACAGC
>JAOXYA010476945.1:0-16854 GCA_028565675.1 Sorex palustris
TGTGACAGAAAAGACATCGAAGTTACTTGGACACCTTTGAGAAGTGTCTATTCATTAACGAGTTGTTAATAGCAACGATGTAGATAAGAATGACCTTATCTTTCTAGAAAGCTTTCTTTCCTCTCTCTTTCCACTATTCCAACCATAAACTTATGCACATATTCACACATGCATAGACACATCTCCAAAAGTGCATGGAAATATCTCTTTAAGCCCTATATTCTTATTTATTTAAAATGTACCTACTTATTAATATAAGGGAATCGGTTACATTCTTTTAAATTTAATTATTCAGGATTACAAATTAAGTTGCAAAATATTAACTCTGTTCCGTGTTTATAAGAATTGAAAAATCACTAAGATAATTTGAGTACCTGCCCTTTACCAGAAAATTTAAGAATCAAATGTGTAGGGGTGAAAAATAGAGATTCGTAACAAAAGTAACTAGTTAAGTCACATTATAGTACAAAACCTGGATTTTTCTTGTTTGTTAAATGCTGATTACCATACCTGTTTTATTATCTACCATTAAAGTTAAATGAAATTACAAATCTGAGTATGTCCAGCACGTTTATACATGGTGAATTTTTAAGTGCCATTTTAAGAATTCGCAGAATGCTTAATCAGCAGAAAGTGGAGTGCATTAATGATATAGGCAGGTAAGTTAGGAAGCTAGGAAACAATGCCCCCCCCCACCACCCACCACCGTGGCAATGTAGTTCATAGGGAGCAGTAAAACCACATAGGCCTAAGGCCATCAGGATCTACCTCCTGAGCTCAGGAACTAAGGTCTGATAAGATTTTTTCACCTGGCTGAAGAGACCCAGAGACTCCTTTCCCAGAAGCTCTAGCAGGAACAGAAGAAGCCAGGAAAGGCATTTCAAGGAGGACCAAAGATGACTCCCAACTCTACCCACCTCCAAACCGCCCTAGCAAAGGACTTTAACCAGGTAGAAGTCCTATGTGGGGCAGATTGGAGAAACCTACAAAAGCCACCTTGAACAAAAGAAGGAACATTTTAAATATTTGCAGACTATAAGACTATTGTTGCATAAGGTGGCATGAACTTCTACTATTACTTGACATGGTAACCTGAAGTATGTAAAAATCACATGACTCTGATTTAAGACAAAAATAAAAGCTTGATTATTTAAATAAAAGCAAAATTAAAACACTGCTTAACTTTTATTATAAATCTTGGCAGTTAACACACTAGATTTTTTTCAAGGGAAACTTTCTTCTTCAATTCGGAGAATTCTGGGGACCCAGGACCTGTTTATTGCTTTTTCCTAAATGGGTTTTGATTAGAAGCAGGCTTTGCTGAGTTAAGAATCATCGATTCCTCTCTGGCTGGGTATCATTTGCAATTGAGATGATTTAGTATTCAACAAGGATGATAGTATGCTGTTGAGGGGAAAAAAATGAAATCTTGGTGGGCTCACTTTCCCCTTGCACCTGGGTTTATTTCCCCAAGAAAGGGTGAGGAATGATCTACAGGTTCTTGAATGAGTTTGGAGAGGAACAGCTGTTGACAACAAATTGATTTTATTGGTTGAGTTCAATAGCAGCAGCCAGGGGGCCTAGAGTTGCTACATGCTGCTGAGCTACCATCAGGGTAGTTAACATCATTTAGACAATTCAAGAGTGCCTACCTGGAGAAGCTGAGAATCGCATCGCTGCGGAGGGAAGAAGTCGGGGAAGTGGAATTCTGATCCACAGGGCATTCCACGAACCTTAAACAGGGTAAGCAACAAACAGCAGGGTTGACTGCAAAACACGGCCTGCTATCCTGTTTGTATAGCAGCCCTGTCACCAGATGAGAAAACGATTTGGTCTTTCCAGGTCCAGTTGTGCAGCTTCCTTTTCATTATACGGAACTCGCTGTGGAATTTGCCTCATCTCCCTAAGGCTCCTACAGATGCTCAATGAGAAGTGATACACGACTGATTTGCTCATTCATTCTCTGTGTGCAAGAACCTAGGGGAAGCCTCCGCATCCTTCCAGATACCTTTTATGGGAGTCAGATCACCCGATGTCAAAACACATGACTTGAGAAGCAGGATGAGACCCAAGCGCAGGAAACTGCTGTCTACAATAGCCAAATATTTAGATTCTGGTAAAAGATTGCCAGAGTCTTCATTTCCCGAATATATGTGCCAGATATACATGTCTGGGGATTAAATTTCCTATGTGGTTTCAATCCCAACCTTAAACCTGCATATTTTACATTTCTCAAATAACCTGGATATGTAAGAGAAGAAACTAAATTCATGATGGAGAGAGGCTTTAATACATGGATTTTAACAGGAATTAGCTCTGTATTTACTTCACTCTGCCTAGAACTATTTGAAAGTGCCTATGTAAAGACCTCCTTCACATAGATGTGATTCCTTCCAGGATTGAAGGAAGAAAATGACTCCTTTTAATTCAGAATCATCTTCCCCAGATTTGAAATCTCTGTAGCATACCCCAAACATGCCCCTACTGTTTAGGATGGATAAACTACACAAAAATAGACTTACTCCAAATGCCCTCCACTTAATAAACACATACTTAGAGAACACTATAATTCCCTAGCACTTAAGATATTACTGATAGCTTTCCCTCTTTGGAAGGCTTCATAATAAAAAATCAAGGTGCTTGGCCTTGTTGTTAGAGAAGATGTTCATAATCAGGCTCCTTAGGATATGGCATCCTGGCAGGCACATCATTTTGAGGGGAAGACAATTGGGACCCTGCAATCTAAAGCATAGATCTTGCCAGTTTCCTGAACAGTAAGAGTCACTCCCTTACAAGAGTGAAGCCTGGGGGTATTAACTGGTTGCTGGATTACTTTTGGAAATGGCCCCTCCACCTAAGGAGACCAAATTTACAGTGTAAATGAGAGTTGGTTCCTTCTCCTCATTCTCTGATGCTCTTACGGGGTTGAGGCCATAAAACACCAACTTAAAGCAGAATCCTCATGGTCTGTATAGACTATTTACATGTGTTATTAAGTTGATATTTATCTTAGTATAATAGTCCACAAAGAACCCACAAATGTCAGGGAATGATTTTCTCTGCACCTAAAGAAGTTAGGAAGTACTTGGTGATTTCTTTTTCTTAATCATGCTCAAGGAAATATGTACAAAGGGCTCTTCTTGTCTTCTTCTATAGCATATAGGTCACTCCTTGCTCACCATTTCTCACCATTCCTAAGACACTGCTCAGATTTCCATGAAGGAATCTAGAAAGACGGTGGGAAAAGTGGCACATGAGGCTTGTGTATGCTTTTTGTATAGTCAATATATGTCATTTGGCATAAGCAGGGCCTTATCTTCTACGAGTCTTCTGGGTTTGTGAAGTTAAAGAGAAAAGAAAAAGGAGGGGCCATTTTTAAGGCTACCACAATAGTTCCGGTTTGGATAACAGGCATAATAACATTATTAGACAGATTTTACTCAGAAAGATTAAACCACTTGCCTAAAGGACCAGGACATATAGGTACTGAACATGAAGATTTAGGGGCTGGAGCGATAGCACAGCATGTAGGGCATTTGATTTCCAGCATCCCATCTGATCCCCTGAGCACCGCCAGGAGTAATTCCTGAGTGCAGAGCCAGGAGGAACCCCTGTGTATTGCTGGGTGTGACCTAAAAAGCCAAAAAAATGAGGATTTAAACCTAAGCAGGAGTGATTCTAAATCAAAGTATCACACAATAGAAGACAACATTTTGTCCCTCATCCCTTAGACAATCTCAAATTTCTGATTAACTCCTAAATTAGGTGTTGAGAAATTGATGAAATCTACTAAAATGTTTTCTGACATAGATGATAACCAATTTAGTTTCTGTGACATACAACTTGGGGTCATGTATACACTAAGTATTATATTGTCACTAAGTATTATGAATTACAAAATTTATAAATGTGAATGCACATACATTGATACAAAGTTCCCTAATTTGTTCAAAACCTCAGCTAAGGGACAAGAATATATTCTCATATATTGGGAGCAGTTAGGCATCTGATCATTTTTAAGATGCAATGACTTTACCTGAACTGTGTCTGATAAAGAAATATGATGTCAGCAGCATCATAGTTGTTTACACTACCATTCTCAATGATCCTAAATATCCGATTGATCTTGACTCAACAGTACATGTGGTATTGTTTTTGAGAGAATAGTAAATTATGTATAGAATGGTAAAATTTGGAAAATGTTAGCTGTGAGGGCAAAGAATTTCCAAACTTTAAAATGTGGACTGAATTAACAGAGGATAGGAAACCAAATGGCTTCATAGACATTATAATTTAAAATATGTTGGATTTCTCTGAAAATATACAAACTAAAAGAGATTAATTCCTTTTGCAATTGCAACTTAATAATCATTAACAATCAAATATATAAATAAAATCATACAGATTGAAGAAATAGATTCAAAAAGAAATGCAGTGACTTATGTAGATCAATAAATCACCCGAAACTTGTCCCCCTCTTCCTATTTCTTTGCTAAGTTCTATGTAAACTTAGTTCATCTAAAGGGTTCTATTTCAATCTTGATGATAAGGAGCTCAATCTCTTAAAAATTAACAGCTGGTTTACAGGAGACATTATTTATGACACCCTAGGATCAAATCCTGATGTGTCAATTAAATGGAACCTTGGGCAAGTTAGCATAAAGTCCTTATGCTAAGGAGAAAGTTAATTCATCTATTTCATATGGATGTAATGAAGGAGTAACTGAAGTTACCGATATCAATGCAGTATCTCGCACAGACAAAATACTCAATAAATGACCTTTGGTTTTTCTTAACTAATTGCTGCTTGTTTATGGCTACAAACTTAAGTGTTTGTAGCCACAGAGTAAGTCTTCCTGTTGGTTTGCATTTTACAGTTCTGTTGCTGTATGTAATTCTTATTGTCATAAGAATTGGTAATGTGTTTTATAGTATCCTTTCTGTTTCTTATGGAGGGAGTGGTAGTAATTTTAATAGTAATTCCCGGGGTGGAGTTGCTGTGTCATGAGCAGTTTTGTGGTTTGGAATGTAATTTGTCTTATATATCAGTTTTGAGTATTTCTTTAAAGCATCTCTATTCATTGTTTCCATTGCTTTTTCTATTTTTCTTTTTAATGCTTTTAAGGCTAAAGAAACCATTTATATTGTTTTACCTAGCATTTAAAAAATATAGTTGTCAAAATTATTTGCATGTATTTGCTGTCTCCAGTTTCCTGTTTTAACATCTTTTGTCCTGTTTTTTTTTTATTACTGTTGCAGCAAAATAAGAATACCCACATAATCATTTTATGCCATAGGCATCAAGTGTTTTCCTTTTTTATTTATTTTTGGTTATATCTATTTTTTCTTGGTTCTCTTTTTCTTGGTTTTGTTTAAAATTGATTGAAGTCTCTTTTTGTTCCTGTAGCATTTGTTGTTGACATCAGAAACTATTAAACCTTTTTTTACTGATTAACATAATTTTTTTTTGAGGCTTAACATTTTTACATTTTTTGGAATAGGATTTCTTAAACTAGAAAGATAGTACAAGGATAAGGCCTTTACCTGGCATGTGGCCCACTCCAGTTTGGTCTCTGAAACCACAGTTGGGCTCCTGAGCATACTTACTCAGGGGTAAGTTCAGAGCTTACTCAGAGCTTACTCAGGGGTAAACTCTGCTGGGTATGGCCCCAAAACATCAATATCATCATCTATAGAATTTCCTGTATCGAGATCCCACCATCCATTGTTTTGTAGGGATGCCCTTAAGAAGTATACGGATTTGTGGGCGAGAAAGGTAGAAAAGACAGCTGCATGCAGAGGCCCAGCTGCATGCAATGCAAGGACAAGGCATTGGCATTGCATGCAGCTGACCCATGTTCTATCCTCTGTATCCCATCCTGGTCCCCTGAGCCTGCTGGGAGTGATCCCTGACCACAGAGCCAGGAGTAAGCCTTGACTACCACTGGGTATGTGACCCCAAACAAAAAAGTATTCTGATTTTCATTATTAGTTATAGAGGCTATTTTGCTAGAAAATTTTGAGGTCATAAACGCCTTTTTTCACAGCCTAGTCTTGGTCCTGGCTTAGCTCAGTGTTCCAGTGCCTGCCATGCAGCCAAAGGCTGTGAATCAATCCCCAATACTGTCCCACATTTAAAGTACAAACCCAGTGGATCCCAGGCACCACAATAAATAATTTTGTGTTCTGTTCTCAGAGGCTGGAGATAGGAGCCATCACAGAAAATTTAGGGTATGTTGCCTTTGGCCATGATGAGTGGTGGAATACAATATTTTTTCATTTAAAATTGCAGAAAGAACCGAGTTAGACATTTGAAATGAAACCTTTGTGTGTACAGAAATGCTTGGGTTTTGCCATTTACTAACATTTTGGTCCTGAATCGTTGTTCTGGCAACTTTTTCATGTATAAAATGGCTAAAGGCTGAACCCATACGTTCCATGTCCAGGATAAACCTCCAAAACTACGTGCTAGAGCACTAATGGGGTCATCAAGTACCACCAAGTGTAGCCCTGGTGGTTCCCAGTACCACTGTCCTTGAGCACTGAATCATTTGGCTAGGGTGACTGACAGTTGCTGGGAGTAACCCTTGGGTCCTCTAATTGTTGCTTGCAAGGCCTCCCCTAAATGTTTTTTTTTGCAGGACAGGCACCTACCCAAAGAAAGGTTCTCAGGACTTCCTCCTGGGTGTGTGCTCAGGAAACACACCTGGGGAGCTTGGGGGCCCATCTGAGGTGCTGGGGATCTAATTGGGGTCAAACTATATTCAAGATAAGCCTTAACTTCTTCGCAGTCTCTCTGGTCCTTATTTTTAACGAGGCAAGATTCGTGCTTATTTTCTGAGACTGAAAGATTTTTTTAATATAAAGTTTAAGATAAGCTATTTTAAAAACCCACAAAGTGGCTGGAATTAGAATCTGAAACTTAAAGCTATAGCTTATCCTTTCAGTTACATAAGAGCTTAAATGTAAGAGTCTACCCACGGTCTTTCATGTTGATGCCAATTGTGTTACTTTTTCTAAATTAAACAATCTCATTTAAAACAAAGACTAGGGCCTCGAAAAATATTGCAGCATGTAAGGGCTTGTTACAGCAGACCCTGGTTCAATTCTGGCCCCTCCCATGGTCCCCCCATATGACCCACCAACAGGAGTGATTCCTTAGCTTAGAGCCAGTAGTAAGTCCTTAGCAATGCTGGGTATGACCCCAAACCCAAAAAGTAAAAGAAGAGGAAGAATAAAAATCATTTAAATTTTCAGAAAATCGGAGCCAGAAGAGTCAGCATGTTATTTAGTATTCCCAGTTTGACAGACAAGGAAACTGGGAGCCCAGCCTGAGGTTTGAGGCATTCTGATTGATTTGCCTACTAGTGTTCTTGATCTGCCACTAGGTCCATCCTGTTCTCTGTGAGTGTCCAGGTCTCCTGGTCACATGAAATCTGGAAAGCTAGCTCTACCTCTGAAGGTGGAGAGGGGGATTGCCTATATGTAGCATTTTATAAAAGTAGCACAGCGGGTAGAGTATGGGGCAACCCAGGTTTGATTCCCAGCATCACATATGGTCCCCCAAGTACCGCCAGGGGTAATTCCTGAGTGCATGAGCCAGGAATAACCCCTGTGCATTGCCGGGTGTGACCCAAAAAGCAAAAAAATAAATAAAAATAAAATAAAATGTTGGCCAGAGAGATTAATACAGTGGGCAGGGTTGCCTCAAACACAGCCAATCTAGGTCCAATCCCCAGTAGCCCCTAGGGTTCCCTGAGCACCTCCAGGAGTGACCCCTGAGAACAGAATCAAGAGTAAGCCCCGAGCACTGCCAGATATGGACCAAAAGCAAACAGAAAGGGCAGGGGCTGGTTTGAAACCAGGGCCATCCCTCGGAGGGACAGTAAATGGAACGCCCACAGGCCAACAAGGCTCTACCCTGGGCCTCTTCACAGAAGTCTGGCTAGGCTAGGTCTTACCGTGATATTGTGCTGTTTGGAATTCTCTGTCAACCAGAGAGAGAGCACTGTGGGGTCCGACTGCTTTGTAGACGGCTCGTCTAACACCAACAGGCCAAGGTTGTCGGGCTTCCCATCAGGACGTGGCACCTGGATCAGAGAAACGGAAGCAAGTAGAGGGGGAAGTGGGAGGGCGTGAAACGGCCGTGTTTCCATAAGCTGCAGGGAAGACATCTGGTGCACCAAGCGCTGGAGCAATGATGCAGTGAGGAGGGCACCCGCCTTGCACGCTGCTGATGCAGATTCAATCCCCGGCATCCCATATGGTTCCCTAAACACCCCCCAATCACCAGGAGTGATTCCTGCGTGCACTGTCAGGAGTAACCCTTGGGCATTGCTGGGTGTGACCCAAACACCTCTCCCCTCCCACCCCAAATAAAAAAAACAGAAATCTGATGCACTGCTGTTAACAGAGCTAAAGAGCACACTAGTGGGAGGGGCTGAACTAAAATACTATGGCGGGAATGGGGCTGCAGTGATAGTACAGCGGGTAGGGCATGTGCTTTACCCAGGTTCAATCCCCGGCATCCCATATGGTTCCCCACGCACCTCCAGGAGTAATTCTTGAGTGCAGAGCCAGGAGTTACCCTTGAGCATCACAAGGTGTGACCCAAAAAGCAAAAATCATGGTCACGATTCTCTCGTTGTTCATCAATTTGCTCGAGCGGGCCCAGTAATGTCTCCATCGTGAGACTTGCTGTTAATGTGTTTGGCATATTGAATACGTCACGGGTAGCTTGCCAGGCTTTACCGTGCAGGCGAGATACTCTCGGTAGCTTGCCGGGCTCTCGGAGAGGGGCAGAGGAATCGAACTCAGGTTGGCCATGTTGACCGCTTGCAAGGCAAACGCCTTACCGCTCTGCTATCACTCCAGCCCCAAAAAGCAATAATAATGATAATAATAATAATAATGATGATGATGATGATGTAGCACCGTAGTAGTGTCCTCCCGCTGTTCATTGATTTGTTCGAGCTGGCACCAGTAACATCTCCATTGTGAGACTTGTTGTTACTGTTTTTGGCATATCAAATATGCCACGGGGAGCTTGCCAGGCTCTGCTGTACAGGCGCGATACTCTTGGTAGCTTGCCGGGCTCTCCAAGAGGAACGGAGGAATCAAACCTGGGTCAGCCTGGCAAATGCTCTACCTGCAGTGCTATCACTCCAGCCCAACTCTACTGCAGTTTTCTAAAAATGGGATTTTCAAAGGTAAGCATACCTTGGTGATTTTTGTTTGCTTTTGTCCCACACCCAGCAGTGCTCAGGGGTCACTCCTGCTTGTGCTTAGGAGTCCCTCCTGGTATGGCGCAGGGGACCATATGTGGTACTGGTGATCGAACCCAGGTTGGCCACATACAATGCCATGTCCACTGTACACTCTTTCTGAGCCCCACACTGGTGATTTTGGTAAATATTATTAACAAGTGCCTCTTCAGAGGGGTTACACATTTGCCTTCCTACTAGAAATGTTTGAGAATGAGTGCCTATTTCCCCCTAACTTCAACAACAAAGTACAGTATAAAAAAAACTGTGACCTAAGAGGAGTTTCAACATAAATCTCATTTTAAATGATCTGAACAATTTTTAATTTGTTTGAAGATTTTTTCCATACATGTATTTTTCTCCCTTTTTAGACTATTGATCCTTTTTATTTTCCAGGAATTCTTTACATATTAAATAAACTCTTTGTCTTTAATAGAATTATTATTATTTTTCCCCATTAATCTTTGGTTTAACTGAGGGCAAAGATTTTAACTAAGAAATAGGGGCTGGAGAGATAGTACAGCAGGTTCAATAGAGGTTCAATCCCTGACATGCCATATAGTTCTCTGAGCAATGCCTGGGGCATTTCCTGAGTATAGAGCCAGGTGTAACCTCTAAACATTATGTGGTGTGACCTAAAATCTAAAACAAAAAAGTAAAACAAAAGAAATGTGCATATAAACTTATAATATAAAACATATATTTTATATTTATAAAGAATGATTAGAACTTGAGTTAAGTTAATGATAAAATTTCCCAAGCACAGCAGTAGGGTGTTTGCCTTACATGCAGCCAGCCCGACCAAGCTGGGTTCGATTCCTCCGCCCCTCTCAAAGAGCCCAGCAAGCTACCGAGAGTATCTTGCCCACACAGCAAAGCCTGGCAAGCTACCCGTGATGTACTGGATATGCCAAACACAAAAACAACAAGTCTCACAACGGAAACGTTACTGGGCCTGCTCAAGCAAATTTATGAACAATGGGAGGACAGTGACAGTGACAGTGAATCTTTGTAGACATGGAATTTGAATTCATTTTCAAAAATGTAGTTTCAAACATCTTCCTTAAGCAGTTAAGTGACTTTCTTACAAAAAGAGAATCTCGGGGCCAGGGCAATACTACAGTGGGGAGTGTGTTTACCTTATAAGTGGCCAACCTGGGTTTGATTCCCAGCATCCCATATGGTCACCAGAGTACCTCCAGGAGTAATTCCTGAGTGCAGAGCCAGGAATAACTCCTGATCATTGCTAGGTGTGACTCAAAAAGCCAAAAACAAACAAACAAAAACAAAACAGGAAAATCAAAATGGCAATCTCTAGAGAAGGACAGAGACGGAAAGAAATCAAGGAAGGGGTGAAGGAAGAAGCAGAGAAAAGGAAGTAAGAGGCAAACAGGGGTCAGGATTTCAGTTATATTGGTGATGTGGGAGAATGGTATAGCTATATATATATATATGGCTCAACAACATTGAAAAGATCTAAGCTACAACCACTAGAACTTTGTAATGTGTCTATTAAGATAACAGGTGATGGTGGGGGTCGGAATATGGGAACACTGGTAGAAAGAAGTTGGCACTGGTCATGGGATTGGTGTTGAAATGCCTAAAACTCAACTATCAATAACTTTGTAAATCATGGTTCTTTAATCAAACAAGAAATTATTTAAAAACAAAACCCAAAAGACAACCTCATAATTGTTAGCTTTCTGAAGTCAGGAGAGCAAATTTTCAACTAGATTATGAAATACAGATATATCTAAATGTACATATGTATATTAGGGGCAGGGTAAAAAAGAAGAGAATAGAATGGGAGATTAAAGCACTACAAAAGGAAGAACAAACACAGATAGGTAGATAGTATAGCACAGTAAGAGATAGGGCGAGGAGAAAGAACAAGTGTTTGTTCTCCAAACAGGGAAAGATCTCTGATGTCATTCACACAATTTAGGGGTAAGGAAGCTGGAGAGATAGGACAGCGGATTGGACATATGCCTTGCATGTAGCCAGGTTCGATCCCTGGTGTCCCATATGGTACCATAAGCCCTACCAGGAGTGATCCTTGAGCCTAGAGCAAGGAGTAAGCCCTGAGTATAGCAGAGTATGGCCCCAAAACTAAAAACAGAAAGAGAAAATTTAGGTATATTAAAAAGAGAATAGTTCCACATTATTAAATACCTTATATCCAAGTTAAACATTTAAGTATACTTTAACCAGTTTATAAATAATGTACATGACACAGTGCCAAAATCAAGGGAATTATAATTTACTTGAGAAAACAAAACATCTAATTGCAAAAATTATAAATATAGACATTTAAAAATAGATTACTTGGGGCTGGAGAGATAGCACAGCAGGTAGGGTGTTTGCCTTGCACGCGGCCAACCCGGGTACGATTCCCAGCATCCCATGTGGTCCCCTGAGAACCGCCAGGAGTAACTCCTGAGTGCAGAGCCAGGAGTAACTTCTGTGCATCACCGGGTGTGACCCAAGAAAGCAAAATAAATAAATAAATAAATAAATAAATAAAAACAAATAAAAAATAAAAATAGATTACTACATCAAATAACTACTTTGTTAGGAGGTACTTCACTATTACTATTACTATCACCCTATTGTTCATCTATTTGCTTGAGCGGGCGCCAGTAATGTTTCCATTCATCCCTGTCACGTTCTAGTGTAGCATGATGGCATACTGGGGGCTCTTTCAGGGTCAGGGGAATGAGGATCATCATGGTTACTGTTTTTGGCATATTGAGTATGCCATGGGTAGCTTGCCAGGCTCTGCCGTGCAGGCGGGATACTCTCAGTAGCTTGCCAGACTCTCCGAGAGAGATGGAGCCTTTTGGGGCAGCCTCTAATCACCTTTCCAGGTGTTCCCAGTCAGGCATATAGTAAGGCATATATAATATTAATACTTATTAATTTAAATTCAACAAATAGTGAGTATCAGAGTAAAGTTCTATGGAAAAGATAAGACAGTTAAGAAAATACTGAAATAAAAATTCCTAAGGCAACAATTCTAAAACCAAAACTACTTTGAAGGAAACATATCCAAAAGAGAATAACCTTATTGCTTGTCTTTTTTTGAAAATCAGTATTATTATTGTTCACTTTACAGATTTTTTTATAAGGTGAGTAGTTCAAAAGTCCAAGGTGGCTAGGTTGAGAAAGATCTTCCAGAAGGAACCTTTCACCCCTTGACAGATTGGAGGCATAATCGGAATTTTCACTTGGACTACCACTAGTGAGAGAGAGAAAAAGAGCATACATTTTAGTTCTTCGTTCACTATTAACTCAAAATACAATTATGATAATAAAGTACTGATTATGTCCCAAACAGAAATCTTGTATGAAATCCTAAAATATTAAAGATATTCTAATAATATTTGAGCTGGAGCGATAGCACAGCGGGTAGGGTGTTTGCCTTGCACATGGCTGACCTGCGTTCAATTCCCAGCATCCCATATGGTCCCCCGAGCACCGCCAGGAGTAATGCCTGAGTCCATGAGCCAGGAGTAACCCCTGTGCATAGCTGGGTGTGACCCAAAAAGCAAAAAAAAATAAAAAAATTAAGATATTCTAATAATATTTAACTGCTTCTCTAATCCTATTTTTTTCTTAAACTGAGTCATATTCAAAATTATAGAAAATAATTTCCTACTCTAAAGACATATCAAACACTGTCAAAAACAAAAAATAAAATTCATAGACTTTGCATTAAAGTCATATGAATTCTATGCGATTTAATTTACCTGTATAACTCTTCTCCCACATTCTGCAAACTCCATTCTGTTCTCTTCAGTTCATGTCTTAAGGAAGCAACATTTGCAAGCAAACTTTCTTCTTCATTGTCTTTGTTATATAAGTTTGATGAACTAGATTCCATTTCTTAAAAAAAAAAAAAAATCTTGTACTTTGCCTGAAAGAATTCTTGGTGGCGATCAAAATATTTTCACCCTAACAGAATTTATTTCTCTAGATCAAATGTTCAGAAATCTTTCATAGTTATTTAAAATAAAATAAAATAAAATACAGTGACAACTCTGGTCGGCCATGTTGGCTGCGTGCAAGGCAAACGCCCTGCCACTGTGCTTTCTCTGTAGCTCAAAGCCGTAACAAAAAGTTTGATTGGTTACTACTGTTCCCTCTTTCAAAGCACATTTAATCCCCAAACAATGCTGTGAAGTAAATATTTTTACTTCACATTAAAGATTAAGACAATTAAAGAACTTACTCAAAGTTGGCCAGAGAGATAGTACAATGTGTAGGGGATTTGCCTTTCACAAGAGTGACCAGGGTAAGATCCCCAGAACACCACATGTTCCCCTGAGCCTGCCAGGAGTGATCCCTGAGTAAGTGATCACTGAGGAGTGATCCTCAGGGGTAAGCTCTGAGTACTGCCAGGTGTGGCCTAAAAAACCCAAAATCAAAAACACACACACAAAAAAAACATACACAGAGTCACACAAACTGTCAATGGTGAACCCAAGATTTGAACCTGGGTTATTAGAATCCAAAGACTCTTATGTCAAACTGCAATTTTCAAGTTATACAGCTCAATTTCAGTGTGAGGTGTTTTAACTTCCATCATCAATCACATTACTGGCTCTGGATATTTGATAAAGTCTGTATCATTACAGTCATTTATATACTCTTCTCTTCTGTTTGAGATTTTGTACCACACAAAGGTGCTCAAGAATTACTCCTAGTGGTTTGGAGTGGGAATCTAACTCAGCTCGGCCACATACAAGCAAGTACTTAACCCCTTCATGCACTGTCTAGCCCCCAACATTCATTTATATATATATATTTATTTATTTATTTCTTATATTTATTTATTGAATCACTATGGGAAAAGTTACAAAGCTTTCAGGTTTAAGTCTCGGTCATACAATGATCAAACACCTTTCCCTTCACCAGTACTAATTTTTCACCACCAAGAACCCCAGTATACCCCTCTCCCACCCCTCCCAATACCTGTGAGGCAGATGATTTCTACTGAACTCTTCTCTACGTTGATTACATTCATTATTTCAACAAATGTTTTGTTATTTTAAATCAAAAGTTCATGCTGGTAGTTCCAATTCAAAACTAACATTATTGGCTTCCATTTATATTTTTTAAAGCCAATTTATGAACAGATAAAGATGATCACTTTCCCTCACAATGGTTGTAAAATTTTAAAAACACATTAACATCAAAACTCCAGAGATTAAAATGATGGGAGGTTAATTTAGAAATTTATGAAGCCTTTGGCTCTTAAACTATTTAACATCGTGAATCTCCACTAAATACCTTTGCAGCTAAAATCCTGATAGAAAACATATAAATAATTCCTATCTTTGAATCACATGTCCCCAAGCACCACCAGGGGTCACTTCTGACCCCAAGCACCACTACTGGTCACTTCAGAGCCAGGAGTAAGCCCTGAATACTGCTTTGGCCCAAATAATCTCCCCCAAACTAAAACCTACAATTATATTAAAACATCTACTTTAACACAATAAAACTAGGGCTTTTATAATCACTACTACAGCTGTAGATCTTTCTGTAATTTAAAGTTAATACTGATTTTCAGATAACATTTACCTTTGTTACTGTATCATCTTTCACTCATCCTTCTGGAATTTTGAACACATCTCAAGCTCTTAAAAGGTCAGGAGCCCTGCCCTTGGGAGAGGATCCCCACCCATCCTAAACCCCACAGTCATACCCATACCCCACAACAGTTGCCATATAAACTGGTCCAACTTCACTGCTTCATGACTCATCTCTGCAGAGATGCCAAACCAAAGAAACTTCCAGGGACACCAGTTTTTCTTTTTTTCTCTTTGGGTCACACCCGGCGATGCTCAGGGGTTACTCCTGACTCTGCACTCAGGAATTACTCCTGACAATGCTCGGGAGACCATATGGGATGCTGGGAATCGAACCCGGGTTGGCTGCTTGCAAGGCAAATGCCCTACCCGCTGTACTTTCACTCCAGTCTCAAGGGACACCAGTTTTGGGGCTAAAAACTCTGGGGTCTTGGAGTGGGTGGGTTGTCAGTCTACCTTTGCCTCTACTGTTGAAAGCCCCAGCAGCCAGACTCTGGCCATCTAAACAATGGCCCAGCTTCACAACTAATCTCTGAAGAGATGTCAAGCCAAGCTGATGAAATTCATGGGTACACCTGTCTTTGGGCTAAAATCTTTGGGGTTCTATAAGAGGGGGGTAATCAGAGAATCATCCCAATTTGACAGATCCTGGAGTTTCTGGAACTACACCTCCAAATTCCGTAACAGTGATAGTCCAGAAGGAAGAAAGCAAATTAGATGGGAAAGTAGCATAGAAGCCAGCTAGATTCAATAAAGTAAAAGCAGTAACAGATGGCAATAATAGCTCAGTAAATCCTCAGTGGCTTTAATAATCCCATTGTGATATACAATAATTTTCAAGCTTTCTTTAACTGAATTTTTTTCATAATTCCACTTAGCAATATAAAATAATTTTGTGCCTGTCAAGGGGGTAGGCTTGGAGATGGATAGGAAACTGGGGACAATGGTGGAGGGAAGGTCACACTGGTGGTGGGACTGGTGTCAGAACAATGAATGTCCGAAACAACTGTATTATGAACAATTTTGTAAACGATGCATTTAAAAAAAGGTTTTAAAATTAAAAAAAAAAAAGGTCAGGAGCCCTGTGTATTAACAGTAGCACTGTAGCACTGTCCTCCTGTTGTTCATCCATTTGCTCGAACAGGCACCAGTAATGTCTCCATTGTGAGACTTGTTACTGTTTTTGGCATATCGAATATACCACGGGGAATTTGCCAGGCTCTGCTGTGTGGGCGGGAGGCAGCTTGCCAGGCTGTCGGAGAGGTGTATTATCAGTAGCTCGACATTTTCAATGAATAAGTCATGGGGCTGGAGAGAGAGCACAGCAGGTAGGGTGTTTGCCTTGCATGCGGCCAACCCAGGTTCGATTCTCAGCATCCCATATGGTCCCCTGAGCACTGCCAGGAATAATTCCTGAGTGCAGATCCAGGAGTAACCCCTGTGCATCCCCGGTGTGACCCAAAAAGAAAAAAAAAACCGAGTAAGTCATGATTACTAAATACCCTTCCTTCCCCTCATCCAGATAATACAGTGTAAAAAATTATATTCCACCTCAAATTTCTAAGATAAAGACAGATTAAAAAGAAAGTTCTCATCTTACTATATGAACTGCAGCAAAAAATTAAATGAGATGGTATGGAATCTTAGAAAATAAACTTCCTAACCTCTTTCCCTTCTTGGTTCCACAAGTCAGCTTCTATTTTAAGTGAGAAAACTCTCCCAGACAAAAGGCAATGTATCAGGTCCCCAGTCTGCTTTATCTTTTTGACATCTCTCTCTCTACAGGCCAGCAAAAATAAAACAGGTCATGGATATTTAAGCAAAATTCTAAATTGTCATTCCATGCTGTTTTCAAAGAACTAGGTTTTCTGTCTAGACTCTCCTGTATATTTTATTTAATTATTATTATTATTATTATTATTGCTTTTTGGGTCACACCCGGCAATGCACAGGGGTTACTCCTGGCTCATGCACTCAGGAATTACTCCTGGCGGTGC
>JAOXYA010476961.1:0-16850 GCA_028565675.1 Sorex palustris
GCAAACCACAGCACTCAAAAGGAGAGAGAGGGAAATGCCCTGCCACAGAGGCAGGGTGGGATGGGGGCTGGGGGGTGAGAGGGATACTGGGATCCGTGGTGGTGGGAAATGCGCACTGGTGGAAGGATGGGTGTTTGATCATTGTATAATTGAAACCCAAGCACAAAAATGTGTAAGTCTGGAAAAAAAATGTTTTTTAGTGGAAAAAAAATTACTTTTAACCCCGAAAAAAAAAAAACTATTATCCCCCAAGGGGCTGGAGCAATAGCACAGCAGGTAGGGCGTTTGCCTTGCACGCGGCTGACCCGGGTTCGATTTCCAGCATCCCATATGGTCTCCTGAGCACCGCCAGGGGTGATTCCTGAGTGCAGAACCAGGAGGAATCCCTGTGCATCACCAGGTGTAACTCAAAAAGCAAAAAATAAAATAAAAAAAATAAAAATATTATCCCCCAAATGTTTCCATGGAGACTCCCCTTCTTCTCCAGGTTTTTTTTTGACAAGCGCACAATGCAAAGTTTTCTGGTAAATATATAAAATCACCACAATCTACTTTTAAAACTTCCCCATCGCGGCAAGAAACTTGTTCAAAATTGTGTAGTCAGTCCCCACCTAGACTCCCAGCACCAAGGCAGCCAACCTTGATTGACTTTCTGTGTTTCTGAATTTCCTTTCTTAGGACATTTTACTGAAATGGACTCACTCAATATGGAATCTATTGCCTCTGTCTGCTCTCACTTTGCATAATGTTTCCAAGGTACTTTCATTCTGTAACTTCCATCAGTTTTATTCCTTTACATGGCTAATTAGTGTTCCACTGTATAATTCTATGCCCAGTAAGCATCTGGGCTGTGTTCCCTTTGGGTTTAGAAGAAACAATGTCGTCAGGGACATTAACAAGGAAGTCTCTATTTGGATGACTCTTTTCATTTCTTTCATATACCTATGAGTGCAATTGCTGGTCACTGTTGAGTTTAACTCTCCTTTTGTCTGTTTTGGGGCAAGCCTAGTGGTGCTCGGGACTTACTCAGAGATCACTCTTGGTGCTCTTGGAAGACCATATATGATACCAGGGATTAAACGAGGGTTGGCCAGTTTTTAATGCAAGTGCCATACATACTGTACTATCTCTCCTGCTCTAGCTTTCAAAGAAATTGCCAAGCTATTCCCAACAATATATGGAGGTTCCTCACCAATATTTGTTACTGTCTTTTTTATTCTTACAGTACTCATAATTGTGAAGTGGTATATTATTTTAATTTTCTATTAACTTTTGATGTTGAACAACTTTTCTCCTACTTGCTAGCCTTCATTATCCTCTATTTAAATGACCTTGAAAGTTTTTTTCCTTTATAGGTTAGATGGACTGGGCTGGAGTGATAGCACAGCGGGTAGGGTGTTTGCCTTGCACGCGGCTAACCTGGGTTCGATTCTTCCATCTCTCTCAAAGACAGTATTCCGCCCATTTGGCAGAGCCTGGCAAGCTCCCCATGGCATACTCAATAAGCAAAAAACAGTAACAACAAGTCTCACAAACAACGGAGACGTTACTGGTGCCCGCTGGAGCAAATTGATGAACAATGGGCTGACAGTGCTACAGTGCTACAGGTTAGATGGAACTTAAACTAAAATCTAAATTAAAATGACTTTGTTATTAAACCAAGGAAATCAAAGCTGGACAAATTATTTGTATAATTTTAAGTAATAAAATTTTACTTTAAATAAATATGTAATAACTTTTACTTTAAAATTATAATACAGGGGCCTGGAGCAATAGCACAGCGGGTAGGGAGTTTGCCTTGCACATGGCCGACCCAGGTTCGATTCCCAGCATCCCATATGGTCCCCTGAGCACCGCCAGGGGTAATTCCTGAGTGCAGAGCCAGGAGTAACACCTGTGCATCGCCAGGTGTGACTCCAAAAGCAAATAAATAAATAAATGAAATTATAATACATTATAATTATAGTCCTGTAAAAAAATTTTTTTAATCACAACAAACTACTAGCTTTTATGGCTATATTGTATGACTCCATTTCCTACACCTTTGAGAGGCTGGCCTGGAAGACAGATGAAGTTTTTAGTTTTTAAACTCATATTATTGTTCTACAAGTTAAAAATTTCTAAAACATTCAAAGCAGATGCATACAAAAATAATGAAGGGAATACAGAAATCTAATAATAACGTTTCTTTAAGATAGTAAAATTCTTGATAATTTTTTCCTGGTTTGCATTTTTTCCTTGCCAAGTTCTTTCACTTGAATACAACAAAGACTTACAGGATCTATAGTTTCCCACTTCCCTATAGCACTTCTTAAACTCAATGAATTCTCCATTTAACTGATTAATCCTGATCTTCCTATAATTAACCCTTTTTTGATAATTGGTTTTGGGGGTCATGCCCAGTGGAATTCAGGGCTTAATCCTAACTCTTTGCTCAGTGGTCAATCCAGGCATTGCTGAGGGACAACATATGGCTCTGGGGATCAATCCAGGTGCAAGACGAATGCCTTATCCCTGGTTCTATCCCTCTAGCCCGAATCCTTTTTTTTTAAAGTTATTTTTATTTTTCATAACTTTTGACATCTAATTTCAAAACATATAGCATGAAATCTTTCTCATTAATTCTATTTGTTATTTGACTGAAATTCTAATTCCAAAATTACTAGAAAGTGAGGATACTTCTTACATTTTCCATAAAATCTCTCTTATTTCCAATAAATGGCAAGTGATATGGCATCTCCAGCTCTCTTGTGGCCATAAACTTGTTTTCTGGACATCACCTTGATCTGCATTCCTTCTGGAAGGCAAAAAAAATATGACACCAGCAAAGGTTTTAGAAGGATGAACACATTCAAATGAGAATAAATACACCACTGTAGGGTACAGAGACTTTAGTTGGGTCTTGGATGTGCTGATGTCTTCAAGCCAACAAGTTGGATGCATTCTGACTGGTGTCTCATTTTTCTTTCTAAAGAAGGCCAGCAGCTGGAACAGAATAGAATCCTTCTATTGCCAACAGCAGGTCCTTGAATGCTTCTTTCTTTCATTGTCCTTTCATAGAATGTTGATGGGGAAAAAATCCTTCTGATACGAAACAAAGTAATGGAAACCCACATTCATTACATGTCATTTCATTTAAAGCCAAAGTTTCCCTGAATATCCACGTGCAAAAGAAGAGAGGAAAAATAAACTGGGTCCATATATTCTGCTATACACAAAGTTTAATTCAATGTGGATCAAAAAAACCTTGAGATTATACCAGAATCCATAAAATACACTGAGGAAAACATAGGCAAATCAGTAGATCTACACCTCAAAGGTATCTTCAATGATAGGATTCTATTGGCAAAGATAATAGAAACAAATGGGGTCTCATGAAAGGTTTTGTATGGAAAAAGAAACTTGAACTGATATGAAAAGATAAAGTACTGAATGGGGCAAGATAATTGCATACAATACACCACACAAAAGACTATATACAGGGCATAAAGCTCTGACAAAGTTCATCAATAAACAATAAACCTATCAAAAATGCAAATTTCTCCTCTTGGATGCTACTAGTAGGCAATGTGGATGTTTCCTTTTCTACAGCCCTCATGTTTAAGTCAGTGACTCTCAAAGAGCTCAGACAGCTATGGCAAGTCTTCATCGAAGGGTTGAGCTTTGAAAAGACTCGTAAAAGTCTAAGAAGCCGTTTTGAACAATGGACTGTTCCTAGACTGTATGGTAATGAGAGACTCCTTTACCAATTGCTCCCAAGGCTTTGGGTTTGTCACATACGCCACACTGGAGGAAGTAGATGCAGCCATGAATGCAAGTCACATAGGTAGATGAAAGAGTTGTGGCACCAAAGAGGTCTGTTTCAAGAGAAGATTCTCAAAGATCTAGTGCCCTCCTATCTGTGAACAAGATTTTTGTCAGTGCCACTAAAGAAGACATGGAAGAACATTCCCTAAGAGATTATTTTGAACAGTAGGGGAAATTTGTCATAGGAGACGTTACTGGGGCCTGCTTGAGGCAATCGACGATTAACAGGATGATTTGTGATGTGCGATGATGGGAAATTTGAGGTAACCGAAATTGTGACTGAGGTAGTTGCAAGAAGAGAAACTATGCTTTGGTGACATTTGATAGCTATGGCTCTGTAATACTGTGAATGGCCAACTCTGTGAAGTAAAGAAAATCCTCAGCAAGAAATGGCCTGTGCTTCCTCCAGCCAAAGAGGTTGAGGTGGCTCTGGAAACTTTGGTGGTGGTTATGGAGATAATTTTCGTGCGAATGACAACTTTGGTCATGAAGGAACTTCAGTGGGCCAGGGGATTTTAGTGGCAGCCCAGGAGGTGGTGGATATGATGCAGTGTGGATGCTTATAATGGATTTGACAATGATGGAGCTGATGGAGGAGGGATGACTGGTTATTCTGGACAAAGCAGAGACTATGAAAGTAGCAGGCAGGGTTATGGAAGGACAAAGACTATGGTGAGAGTGGCAGTTGTGGCATCTATAACAACCAGGGAGGCAGACACAGCTTTGGAAGTGATAGTGTAAGGCATTTTGTAACTGGTGGAAGTTACAATGATTTTGGAAACTACAACAATCAGTCTTCAAATTGTGGAGGAAACTTTGAAAGTCAAAGCTCAGGCCCCTTTGGTGAGGGAGTTCAATGATATGCTAAACCATAAAACGAAGGTGTCTATCCAGCTTCCGGTAGTAGTAACTATCCAGCAGTAGCAGTAACTATGGTATTGGCAGATTTTACTTGCCAGGAAATAAAGGTTAGCAGGAGAAGAGATGCAGAGAAGTGATAAGGAAGCTAGAGGTTACAACAGATTTGTGAATTTAGCCAAGTGCAATGGTGGCACCTACGAGATGGTCAGAGTTCTTCGTCAAAACTCTAAACAAACGGTTTGAGGCTCTTCGTGTTCCTAGAACGAGAAGATGCCATTGGGTTACACTAGTACGCAACAAGGACGAATGGAGATGTTCCTGTATCTATACAAAAAGGACATTGCACTAAACTATTCAAATGACATAAGGAGAGGAGAAAGGCAGTATTAACTTATAAGTTCAGTGTCCTAGAAGGATCTGACCTTACAAATTAACAGATTCTGATTAGGGGGAAAAGCTAATTAACTGGTTGGGGAAGAGAGCATAGAGAAGTGGTTACAGATAAAAAAAAGTAATGGGAGTGGCTCAGGAGCACTGTGATGGGTGCAACCTGATAAACTCCTTGTGGCAAGGGAGAAAAGGACAAATCATTTGTTATCCTACAAGTCACACCAGTAAATCTTTCTCAGCCACACTAGCAAATCTTCCCTGATGACAAGTGAGTTGACAGAGTTGAAGTCACTTCTTTGTGGTATGATTTACAGAGAGAAGAGGGGAGCTACAAGCTAAATATCCATTGGACAAGGCCAGTAGAGAGGCTTGGTAGGAAGAAGATGAATGATGGAAGGGATCACTGCACATCTCACTCTGAAACAGTGGGAGCTTTGGTGACTCTCAGGAGGAAGAACGTTCTGCTGAGGGCATCTGACAACTTCACCAGGTTGGGATAGTTCATTTAGCCTCAGAAAAACTTCCAAAACGCAAATCAAAATTGTTGTTTTTATTCTCTGGAAGTCTATCTTCTTCTTCCTTTGCCTCATTCTCCAGCAGAAAATTTCTCCCAAGAACCCAGACAAAATATTCCTTCCTTGTCTTTCGGCCTTTCTTTCAGTTCAGCAATTACTGGAAGCCCCACATCCTAATTATATTCCATGCTTCTTTTCCTAGTGGTATTGTGAAGCTCTTTAATAGCTTTTACTGTAGAATGAGTAGATGGTAACTCCAAAATGGACATACTCTGAAACTACAATGCAGCTCCCAGCAACAGATTGAAATCTTTGGTTCATATACTTAGTAGTAATCTTTGTGACTCCTATTAAAACAGGTGTTAGATTTATCAAGATGAATGAAGCTTGGGAAGAAAATGGCAGACATTGAATAGCCTTTGTCTTTTGTATAATCATAGAAACTTGGTAACCTGTTCCATGACAATCTCAGGGTTTTTGTTATAAGTACAGTGAGGTCATCCCACATATACCCTGACAGGGTGGCATCTGACTTCCTGAGCCCAACTATTCACTTCTTTTAAATTGGAGGTGGTGTTAGGTGATGAAAGATTCCCATGTTTGTTGGTTTTTTTTTTTTTTTTTTTTTTTTTGCTTTTTGGGTTACACCCAGCGATGCTCAGGGCTTACTCCTGGCTCTGCACTCAGGAATTACTCCTGGCTGTGCTTGGAGATCCCCATGTTTGGAATTGGCAAGCTGAGGACAAATCACAGGTCTAGATTGGCTTCTAGCCACAAAATCATACCCTGGTTGCCTAACTCGTCGAACCTCAGTTTCCTCACAAAGTGGGAATCATGATGTGAATGTGTGTGGAGTCTCTATCACAGATCTTGGTGTAGTATAAGCAAACCATGCCATTTCCCCTCCAGCTCTAAGCATGCTGAGCACATATACCAACTCGTGTATATGTGTGTCTCTTTTTATGGCACAAAACATTGAACTTTGCTTGGCAAGTAGTTATATGAAGTTGTGAGGACACGGAAGAATCTGTGACTGTGTCTGTTTCTACAGTGCTGGGTCAGGTGGGAGAAGGGAAATCCAACATGCTTGGTATCATCAAATAGGTAGCTCTGGGATGATTCCAGAGGTCCAGAAGCATAGCCAGGGCATGGGGCTAAGTGGCAAATATGGAAAGGTTCTCCAGGATGTAGGGGCTTATAAAACAAAACAAAAAGTTTTCATAAAAGGAAAGTATTGCAAGGTGCTCATTAAAATGTAGCACAGGGCCAGAGAATTGGCTCAAAGAGCCAGACTGCATGTGCGTATGAAGAAGTCCATGATGTATTCTCAGCACTACTGGGGCCCCAACACACCATGCCGGGAGCAGACCTTAAGCACAACAAGGTGTTGCCTCCCCTCCAAAATAACATATGGTACAAATGCCAAAACTTGAGGCCTGTGCTGAGGAAAATAGGGTACAGCTCTCTAATTGTATATTCTGTGCAAAGGTTAGGAAGATAAATTTGATCTTGAAGGTTATGGGAGCATCATTGAGCTAATTCAAATAGACAAGTGACATCACCAGGTTTACATTGCACACAGCTCCCACTGGGAGAAGTGTTGAAAATGAAGAATGAGAGGAGACATAGAGTAGAGAAAACTATTTAAAACTGCAAGAAGCCATGTAAGACAAAATGAGGGCTTACTTGAAGCAATTTCTATGAGGATAGGGAAAAAGCTCAGTATCAGGAGCTATCATGTTAAGGATTTAAGGGAAGACTTGATATACATGAAGAGCATGAAGAGTGAACATGCAAAAAGTCAGAGTCAATCTCAGATTTCTGGGATAAATAAACTGTGGGAATATTCATCAAATGGGGTAATACAGGAGAAAGATATGAAGGGAAAGTTTAGTTCAGTTTCAAGTAAGTCAGGCAGAAATTGAATTTGAATTTGAAATTATTCAGGGTTATATTGGGACTTCCAAATCAGTTCTTTGACAGAATTACAGACTCGAATCAATTTATAGCCAGTAATGCGCTCAAGAATGAACCCCTGAGAACCATACCATTTATTTGTCAAGTGGCACAATCTAGGAAGCTGAGAAGAAGAACGAAAGTGAAGAAGAAACAAAGTTTAGTGGTACCAGAAAGAAATCAAAGATGGTAATGATATCAAAAGGAAAAGAGACCTAAAATAGTCAACTATTTCAGGGAGCTTATTAACATAAGACTACAGAAGTGTTTATTTCAGGGATGCAAGGATGGTACAATATATGAAAAACTGTGTCATACACCACACCAGCTAAAAGAAAGACAAAATCTTTCCACTTTATTGTTTCCAGTTGAGTGAGTGTGTGTGTTTATGTAAAATCTTTAGGATTTCTCATGTATATTATCATGTCATCCACAAATAGTGAAAGTTTAGCTTATTTTCTAATTTGAATCCTTTAATTTCTTTTTCTTACCAAACTGGTGTAGCAAGAACTTCCAAAAACATGTTGAAAAATAATGGTGAGAAAATACATCTTTGTCTAATGTCTGATCTTAGAGGGAAAAGCTTTCAGTTTCTCACTATTGAGCATGATAGTTGTGCAATTGATGTATGTGGCATTAACTTAGCTGGGGAAGTTTCTTCTATTCCCATTTTGTTAAGAATTTTATTATAGGTCTTTGCAATTCTCAGGAAACCAGCATTTCCCAAGGAATCGGTGACATTCAATCAAGGATCCTGTCCTCAGAGATTTCAGATACATGGCTCATAGAGGGAACATGCCCCTAGGTGAGGATTAGACAGATCTGGCCTGTCTCCTGCCCTGTTTTGTGGAGAGAAATGCCATTCTTGGAAGGACTCTAGCAAATCTTAATTCCTTGCTCAATCAGTGAAGGTGCTGAGGCTTCTGGGAAATGTTACATATTATTTCCTCAAAGCTCAATAAATCATTGCCAGCATCTGACTGACAAGCAGGTCTCATGATCAGAGTGGATAAGTAACTCCTGTGGTTTTGGTGACAGTGCACTGAGAGCATGGGTCTGATCCAAGTTTTTCTGAGATGTAGCCAACTCTGCACAAGAGCATGCCAAGGCTGGTATACTTATCCTTGACTTCAACTTTGCATTCTCTGACTCTGTAATCCACAAGCCTTCAAGTTTATTCATATAAGACCACGGAAAATTACTTTTCCCCCCTCTTTCTCTTTTATTGTGACAAGCAGGAGAAATTTACACAATTGTCATGGTTCTGCTTGCACACATCCTGGTTGCAGTGCTCATCAGGCATCACTGTGATGCTCACCAGATTTAGACTCCTGGCCACAATTCCCATGCATCATTATTTGTGGTGTTTGTGTACATCTGGCTGTGGTGCACGAGAACACACTCTGTTCTGGAGCTGAGATGAGGGCCTCCCCAGATTAAAGACACCTATACTGTGCTTGGTGCATGTGGGAGCCAATGTGCACCCTCACCTCCATCTTGCAAGCCAGGTGCTTTAGCCAGTGACCTGTCCCCTGGGTCTGCTGGGAAGATGATTAGAGTCAAGCACGAACTGGAGATAAAGGGTTTCGTAGCATGTGATGACAGGATGAAAAGATTTAAAAGTTCAGTTTTGTTACTGCTCAGACTTTTAGAAGTGAAAAGTAAACATAAGGTGTGAATGGCTAATGTGACCAGAGGTGGTCCAGGTGAGCCCCATTCTCTTACCCCGACCCTCACCAGCAGTGCTTTGCTAGTTCCCTGTAGAGCAGTTAGTTGCATGTTCAGGGGTGACTTTGGCCCTTGGTCATGCAATCACACTCACATCTGGGTTCGGGCTGTAAAGTTCACATAGGCAATTGTTTCGGTGCTCACCTGCCTGAAACAGACACCAAGTACATGGGGCCTTCCTCTCTTCTGGGAGCTGAGTTTATGGAGCAGCAGGCAAACCAGTGTTCATATTTCTTCTTGACAGCCTCCAAAGGGACTTTCTCCAAGGTGCCAAATGCAGCAGCAGTGCTGAAAATGACATAACTGCAGCCCGAGGCAGGTGGGAGTGACCTCGAAACCGGCTTTCATTTCTAAAAGTCTAGAATCTCATAAATCATGTAAGCTTAACCTTTGGGGAAGAAATTGCTGACATCATTGAAAGCTCAGCTACTATTAACTACATTCAGCATCAGATTCTCAGAGCAGCCCTGAACACCGATATCCTGTCATTAAAGATGGAAATGTGGTTGGACAACATTAGTCTCTCTAAGTTTGTGTCCTTGCTCATCAGGAACTGGCATGGGACCTTTGCTTCCTTGGCAATGTGACCAGAGATGCTTTGGGCCTCTTTCCTGTGTCTTTATGCTGACATGGTTTCTCATGGGCTGGGGTTGCAGGCCAGTTGGACATTTCTTTCCGCCTTATAGAATGTCTTTGACTCATGTGGTCACACTAAGGCCAATTGAGAGGTGAGGGCTGTGGGACTACAGTATTACTCAGAAACTATTTCTGGCTCTCTTCTAAGAAGTAATTCTAAGAAGTGACCCTTGGTCATGTTTAGGGGACCATATTGTGATACTGGGAATGGTGTCACCCACTTGCAAGGCAAATGCCTAACTTCTGTGTTATCTCTCTGACCCCAAGTAAAAAAATATTTTCAGTCAGATGAGAAAATGTGAAAAAGCACTGTGCTAAGCTCTGCAGGTGAGATCTAGAAATAAATGACCCCATGAGACCAACTCATATATGTAATAAAGCAAAGGACAGGAGACTGAGCAGGGAATGGAGTGGGGTTGGGAAAAGCCTAGAAGACAATGATGTCAGCAGCCAGAAGGAAACACTTGGGAAGGGTCATTATCCTGCCAAGATCAGAAGGACCCAGAGAAGTGTGGTGCAGAGAAAGGCCAGAGAAGCCATCAGCAAGGTAACTGAGCAGAAACATCCACAGGCAGGGCTGTGGTGTGGGGAAATGACTTGGAGACAAGAAGGAGACATGCTCCTCTTCATAGATGCTGTTGTAATGAGGATAGTGTGGTGTGCAGGTATGCTTGCAGGTGTGTGTGTGTGTGTGTGTGTTTTGGGGGGGGTGTATGTGTGTGTGTTTAAACTCATACCCATGTGCATGCTTCAGAAGTAGCAATGGGAACAACAGTTAAAAATGAACCAGAAATAGAGTTGAGAACATGGTTGAATTATAGATATCTGTTCAGAGGAAAAAAAGATTAAAGGAGGAGTTTTCCTTTTTGTTTTATCTTTCTCTCTCACCGTTTGTCATAAGTAGGGTCACTGGAACTCTGGTGGCGGAAATGGTAGTGCAGCAAGAAATGTTGCAGAAAAGCGGCATTCTGGAATTTTCTCCTCTCTCCTTCTCCTCTGCTCCCCACTGATCATTTCAGATCACTGCTTTTTCAGTCCATTGCTTTAACATATTTTCTGCTGTAGTTATAACATGGGGTTTTAAGGTGATGATTGGTACATAGACTATTTCAATGGATAGTTGATTTGTGCAAATCCACTGGAGACGAGTGAACCTCTTGGATTTGCAGAGGACATTTCCCTGGGAAATGCTTCTCATCGAACTCGTTACTCTATTTCTTATCTATCAGTCCTTTCATTGTGTTCTTTCTGCTGCTTGTGTCCCTCTAATTATTATACTGAAAAGTCAAGGAGTTACCAACCCAGAAGGTAAATCCATAAAGAAAAGATTCTCACACGAAGATCAAGAAAAGCACTAGAGAAGGATCAACTGCAAGAGGAAAGAAGTTGAAGAGATTAAAGATCATTGAATCCAGAGAGCATCACAACTTGTAGCTCCCGGACACTATTGGCTGCATTGACTGATGGCTATGAATTATGGTTTTACTCTCTGCATCCACAATCATGAGAAAGTTACCTTGCAACTGGAACCAGAGGGAACAGCTGTTGAGGGAATCAGAGGGAACCTGTACTGAGAGTTTCTTTGTCTATGACTTTCCTGATATATGCATTCCATACATCCCCTATTCCCCAAGAGGTAGGTAGCATTTTTTACATTTGCTACACTTTGTAAGGTTATTTGGTAGGGTTGGATGCTGTTTTGTTTGTTTCTTTGTTTGGTTGGTTTGCTTTGGTTTTGTTTTGAGCACATGAGGTGGTTAGCCGCCGGCTCAATGCTGGGGAGTCATTACTGGTAGTGCCTGTAGGAATGTATAATGCCTGTTTTAGAGTATATTCATCTACCTTTTTGTGATGTAACTATTAGGAGCCAATAATTGCAAAGGTGATTCTAAAAGAAACAAATCTTTCCTTTCGATCATATTCAGTATTACTGTCAAAGTTTTATGAGGTTTATTTCAAACATAATTACTGCTGGTAATTAGCAGACAGATTAGAAACCTGAGTGGTAATTGAGGTAACAAGGAGAAATACCAGAATTGGTCCTCACCAGAATTGGTAAAATTTTAGGGCAGTTCTTGCCTGTATATTCTTCCTGGAATCCCACTTCTCTGTCTCCACCAAGACACCACCATTCAGCTCTCAGCTCACATACCACGTCATGGTCAAGTCTAGCTCAGGGATTGTCTTCCACTCAAACAGCTTACCTGGTCCCCCTGGAGCAGAGCCTGGGAAGTTTCTTTCTAGTGAGATTTTCCTGTCTGCTCAGAACTGGACTCAGGTGAGGTATCTAACAGTGATCCATGTCCAGGCAGACACAGCGCTGTACCCCCAAGGTTGTTTATTTATTCTGGACACTTAACCTTTCTTAGTGCGAGTGAGACCATACTTGATTAGCTAAGATTCTACATGATGCTAGTTGACCTGAGTTTCAAACAACTAAATCCCTGTGTCATCCTTAACCCTTTTTGAGTTTCCAGCACAAAATGCATTTTTATCCAATTCCACGGATACTTTCCAAGGAACATCAACCAGACAGAGAGTACAGAGTTCAGGCATTTACCTTGAATGTCACCAACTGTGATTTTATCCTCGGAATCTCATATGGTCCCCTAAACCCTGCCTGGGGTGATCCCTGAGCACATAACCAGGAGTAGATAGGTGTGCCTAAATTCTCTCCCTTTCCCTACCACCACCAAAAATAGGGAAACTGTTCTCTCACCAGCTAGGCACTTGTTTATTTCAGGTGTTGAAACTTTCTGTTTTCTCATTCATTTTAACTTTTCCATTCTATCATCAACTGTTTGACTTACGTCAACCCTCCTATGCAAGAACAAATCTATCAAGAACTGACCAACTATAACCCCAATCACAGGCCAAATGCAGTCTGCTGTCGTGTATTTTTTAAAATATCATTTTTTGGGAATACAGTCACTTCCCTTGCCTTGTTATCTGTGGTCAATGTAACAATAAAACGACAGAGTTGAAGTTTTCCACAGAAACTGTTCTGGTCAATAGAGCTGGAATATGTTTACTCATCGAGTCCTGTAAATCAAAAAAGCACTGGCACTGGGAAATGGAGCTGAGGGTACTGTGCACACAAGGCATGTGCTTTATTCCTGCATCACACTCCCGGTCTCCCCCTGCTCTCTCTTAGGAGCTAATATTCTCCCAGTCTTAGTCAGGTCTCAACTTCTTGGGAAACTTGATTCGGCCTATTATAGTGGCTTACATAGCTGATTAATAAATCGTCTGAGGTGTTTGAAATTGGTGAGATTAGTTCAAGTAGGTCTTAAGTGTGAATCCACTACACATTCCTAATGAGAAATGAGAAATTCACCACCCCTAAAGCAGTCCACATACCCTGCTGGGTACTTGCTCTGAGGGATCAGGAAACAGAGATGAATATTAATTGAATGATGTTCTTTCAATATTTTTATTTGATGGAGACATATTTAGGAGCAGCTGGTTCATGACAAAAGATGAAAGAGATGAGAAAAAAATCATGAGTCTCTCCTTCACTTTTGGTGGGAATGCCAACTGGTTCAGTCCTTTTGGAAAACAGTATGGACGATTCTCAAAAAATTAGAAATTGAGCTTCCATTTGACCCAGCAATACCACTCCTGGGAATATATTCCAGAGAGGCAAAAGAGTGTAGTAGAAATAACATCTGCACTTGTATGTTCATTGCTGCACCGTTTACAATAGCCAAAATCTGGAAAAAACCCGAGTGACTGGTTAAGAACAGATGACTGGTTAAGGAAACTTTGGTACATCTACACAATGGAATACTATGCAGCTGTTAGAAAAGATGAAGTCATCAAGTTGTCACTTGCACACAAATGGATCTACATGGAAAGTATCATACTAAGTGAAATGAGTCAGAAAGAGAGGGAGAGACATAGAAGGATTGCACTAATCTGTGGAATATAAAGTAACAAAATGAGAGACTAACACCCAAGAGTAGTGAAGACAAGGACCAGGAGGTTTACTCCATGGCTTGGAATCTGGCCTCACATGCTGGGGGAAAAGGCAGCTCAGATAGAGGAGGAAACACCAAGTAAAGGATGTTGGGAGGAATCATTCGGGTTGAAAGATGCGTGCCAAAAATAGACTATAGACCAAACATGATTGCCGCTCAATACCTCTATTGCAAACCACAACACCCAAAAAGAGTGAGAATAAAAGGGAATGCACTGCCACTGAGGTAGGGTGGGGTGGTGGGAGATAGGGTGAGGGTGGTGGGAGGGACGCTGAGAACATTGGTGGGGGAGAATGGGCCCTGGTGGAGGGATGGGTAAGTGATCATTGTATGACCGTAATGCAAACATGAAAGTTCATAAGTTTGTAACTGTACCCCACGGTGATTTCACTAATAAAAAAATCATGAGTTCTGGGCAGGAGTAATAGTACAGTCGATAGGGTGCTTGCTTTGTATACAGCATATCCATGTTCAATTCCCACCATAACATACAGTCTCCCGAGATCTGTCAGAAGTAATTCTTGAGTGCAAAGCCAGAAGTAAGCCCTGAGCATTGCCAGGTGTGGTCAACACACCCTAACCCAAAAAAGAAAGAAAATTATGAGACATTCATTTTTTTTCTGGTTGTAAGGGAATTGTCCAACCCTCCTAGATTTCATGGGCCCTTTATGCAAAAGGGGCTGTTATCCTTGTTTGGCCTATAAGAAAGAAATTAGGGTTCTAGGTGGGACTCAAAAGCAAAGCACTTACGCCTTGTATGATTGAGAACTGGGTTTGATATGCAGCATATAAAACAAAAGGTGGGGGGAAGGAAGGAAGGAAGGAAGGAAGGAAGGAAGGAAGGAAGGAAGAGAAAATGAGTGGGGGAGGGAGAGAGGCAGGAACAACTGGCAATGTCGGTCTCAAAGGCGCACTCTCTGAGTTTGTCTTGGTAACAAATTGCTAGTTGCTCTTAAACGTATTGTTTACACATTTCCTTTGCCTATCTGGTTTCTGATGACATTTGAATTTGTGTGACTCTCACCAAACATGAACAAACAGATTGAAATATTTGAGATCAATTAACATGTGCATGTGTGGAATAAAATAACACTATAAAGTTAAAAGATAAATAGCACCCAGTAAAATATTTTAACGTGAAAGAAAAAAATGAATTTTAATATACCTAATATGTGAATAATATTGGACATAAATTTTAAAACATTGTTACAATAATGCCTGCTTGAGCAAATCAGTGAACAACGGGAGGACAGTGCTACAATGCTAGTTACAATAATGGAAAACTATTAACAAACAAAATGATATTCAGGGCAAATAATATGTATAAGGAAATATCATATCATAAGAAGTGTTAGAGAATAAAAATGAGATAATTGACTGTAATTGTAGCAAAGAGTGATGGATAGCTGATGTCTAACACAAACAAAAAGCATGATAAAAAGAGTCACTTCTGGATCCTGTTGATGATACTAATTTGTATAATAAGTGTGTATAAAACTTGGCAATGCATATCAAAATGATAAATATTTATAACCTTTGTTTCTCTGTTACACTTCAAAACTCTATTTGATCTAAAACATACTGAAAGTAAGTAGCATATATATGTATACAGCGAAGGAATACCGGGCTATAATGAAAAACACAATCATGCAATTTGTGTTGCTCTATGGGTGAAACTGGAGAGTATCACTCTGAGTCAGAAGGAGAGAGATAGAAGCAGAATGCTCCCTCTCATACGTGCATATAAAGAAACACAGTAAGGGAGCAACAAATTCCACGGGAGCTAAAACTGTAGAGTTGGTGTACATAACTGAGCTTTCCCGGCAGGCTGGAGACTGTGTAGGTTTCTGGGAGGAGTCCTTGAGACATTGGTGGAGGGAAACCAGTACACTATTGTTGTGTGTGGTGTAGGAATGACGTACACATAAAAGTTCATCATTGGGCTGGAACGATAGTACAGCAGGTAGGGTGTTTGCCTTGCACGCAGCAGACTCGGGTTCAATTCTCAGCATCCCATGTGGTCCTCTGAGCACCACCAGGGGTAATTCCTGAATGCAAATCCAGGAGTAACCCCTGTGCATCGCCGGGTGTGGCCCCAAAAGAAAAACAAATCATCACCGGTACTGAAAATCATGGTGCCTCAAATAAACACTATTTTTAAAAGTATTTTAAATTTTATTTTATTTAACTTAAAAAAGTATTGAGTCACTGTGAATTATAGCTATTTATGACTGAGTTTCAAGCTTCCAATGGTCCAACATCAATCTCTTCACTAGTGTCCATATCCCTCCATCAATGTCCCCAGTGTCTGTCACATCTTCCTTGCCCGCCTCTATGGCAGACACTCTTTCCCCTCATTTCTTTTAGGCTCTGAGGTTTACACTAGTGTGATGATAGGGTATCCTGCACATGACTTGTGCTCCCTCCCTTTCTCTCCAGGGGCAGGCTTCCTACTGAACACCAGTTCTCATGTTCTGTTTCTATTGCCTGTCAAAGTCATTCTTAAAAGTCAAACTTGCGGGGCTGGAGCAATAGCACAGCGGGTAGGGCAATTGCCTTGCATGAGGCCCACCCGGGTTTGATTCCCAGCATCCCATATGGTCCCCCAAGCAACGCCAGGAGTGATTCCTGAGTGCAGAGCCAGTAGTGACCCCTGAGCATCGCCAGGTGTCACCCAAAAAGAAAAAAAAGTCACTGACTTTGTCCTCAAATGTCTCATCTTCTCTGTATGAAAATGTTTGCACATACTGCCTTATTCACCATGTTTGGGGAAGAAGTAATTATCTCAAGTGGGTTTTGGAAGCAAAGGTTATATATCAAATGGGTGGAATATGGAATATCTACCTTGCACATACAGGACTCCAAGTCAATCTCCAGCCTGGGTGGTAAGTCCAGAATCACTAGGCCCACGCAAAGACTGTCAAGTACTTATTGCTGGCTAAGTACCACTGGAAGTAGTTTTTTCAGCTCCTGAACT
>JAOXYA010476983.1:0-16848 GCA_028565675.1 Sorex palustris
GGAATCGAACTCGGGTCGGCCATGTTGGCTGCGTGCAAGGCAAACGCCCTACCGCTGTGCTATCGCTCCAGCCCTGAAGTTAAAAATTAATATTTATTTATAAGTATCTAATAATGTATCCCAGGTTTCCCTTCTATTCTGCTAAGTTTTATGAACATCAGGTTTCTTTTAGTATGCTAGCTAACAGCCCTAACATACATTTCAAAACCAACTTAAAGAACTGCATTTGCTTCTTTGTATCATGGGAAGAATTTTTTTATTACCAATTTGTAGACCCTCTAGCTGACCTTATAAGACCTAGCAACAGGCTTCCACTCATCTTAAAGAACCACTGCTAAAACTATAGGCAAGCTCAGTGGGATGTCCCCTTATATGACAATGGTTTCTTTATTGGAACTCAGTGGTAAGCCTATATTTGTCAAACTCTTTTTTCACTTCCAAGAATTAATAAATGAAAACTTGGCATGATACCTAAGCCAGATTACAAACCTTAACATAAACTGTCAGTCACAGATTTCCCAGGCATCTTTCTGCAATAGAACAATGTTTTATCCAGGTTTTCCAGAAACATTTTCAATAACCAGCACTGCAGGATTTTTTTTCTTTTTGGGTCACACCCTGCAATTAACAGGGGTTACTCCTGGCTTTGCACTCAGGAATTACTCCTGGTGGTGCTCAGGGGACCATGTGGGATGCTATGAATCAAACCTGGGTCTGCTGCGTGCAAGGCAAACGCCCTACCCGCTGTGTTATCACTCCAGCCCAGGATTTTTTTTTTAAGTAAATTTTTCCCATTGTGACTTACGTCCATTTATAAAGGTAAAGGCCCTCCCGTTGATCGGATACAAAGCATGAGCTCAGTTTGAGTTATCTCTCCAGACCCAGAGAGATGCACATTTCTGTTGCCTCTGCTCCTGCAGGTCAAAACTCTAACTGATTCTGCACTTAGGGGTACTTCCTTGGTTTTGTTTTGCTTTTAGGCACAATGGGCTGCACTTAGGGCTTTCTCCTGCTCTGCTCTCAGGGATCACTTCTGGCGGGACTTTGGGGGACTGTTTGTGGTGCCAGGGATCATACCCAAGGCATGTATCCTACCCACTGTACTAGGTCTCTGGTCGGCATTTGGTGTGCTTCCTTGTAATAAAGTGAATTCCTCATTAGCCTGCTTTCAGGACCACAGGAGGCGGGGGATTTGTCTCTTGTGTGAGCAGGTAGAGAAAGGAACCAGCTGCTCAGGGTGGCAGGGTGCTGTGGCCTCTCAGGGAGAGCAGCTGACAGAGTGCTTAGTGTAATCCCCAGCCCCGGGTGCAGCTCAGCCTCTTAGGAATCTGAAAAAGATCTCCCACCTGGTTCTCAGTTAAGCCCTTTGATACTCCCCAGGCCCCATTTGCGCTCATTAGAAAAGATCTCTCCTTATACTGACTCTACCTTTCACAGCTTATTCCTGTGCTAGGATGCTCTGAAGATATGTGCTTTATTATTATTACTTTAAAATGTATTTACTTATTTGGGGGGCAATGCTCTCAGCACTTAAGAATCATTCCTGGTGGACTTGGAGGACCGTATGGGATGCACCATACCCACTGGACTGTCGCTCTGACCCCTGAAAATGAGCACTTTAGAGCTCACACTGCCTGTCCAGAGGGAAATCCCAGTTCCAGAAAAGTCAGACGTCGAGTAAGAGGAACCGCGCTCCTGAAGGAAAACCGACCGGGGACTAGAATCCCTGCTTGCCTCCTCGTGCCGGAGTCTGCTGCCTCACTGCTTCTCAGCAGACGTTGTGGTGGCATGTTCCCAACGCTGCCAGAATGGTTGTGCAAATAAAAGGAAAGTTTCACTCTGCCGTGCAGAAAGCCAGCTGACAAGAAAGATGGAGCAAACAGTTGCTATTTTGGGGGCTTGTTTTCTTTGAGTTATAACTGGCTGTTGGTGGCTTGGCAGGCTGACATCGCCTGGGTGGAGCAGCAGAAAGCCCAGGGTCTGGTGCTGCTACACTCCTGACTTTGTGTAGCCACGCATTGCCAGGTGCTGCCCTGCTCACCGCAGGCAGCCCGTCTGCAAGGAAGCAAAATAAATCCAACTTTTAGCCTGTCTGCCAGGACTCTGAGGAGGAGTCAGAAGTCAGAAGGAATCTGAGCTGGCATATAAATAGTCATTTTGGGCAATGCTTTTTCCCTCATTGTTTTCATCATTTTTACTTCATTTCATTCATACATTTTCATTATAAGTAAAGCAGAGGAGTTCTAACGAACTGCTTACAAAGTTCTTAAAAACATATATATACTTGTAATTGTCATTCACATCAAGACAGAAGAACTACTTACAGCTTGTGGGCAGTGCTGGTGATCTTAAGGCAGTTGAGAACTTGAGAATGTTTGTTTACTCACTAGATTCTTAGATATTCTAAGAATCTCAGAACTGTTGTATTATTCTTCTGTTAGGCATTCAACATACATTTTCTGGACACCTAGCAGTGCACTGTGTTCCATGTTGTTGGGAGTACGAAGTGAGTGATTGTTAGTCTGTGTCTCAGTCTTACAAGATTATGGAGGGAGAAGAAAGTGAGAATGTGAGAGGCCCCTTGTTTTTGTTTGGGGGCCGTCCCAGCTAGTTCTTTCTAGGGAATCCCACTAGTGCTGCTACAGCAACCAGGTGGTGCCATAGACCAAGCCGAGGGCTCCCGCATGCACTTGTGCTCCTTCTAGCCCTGGGAGCCTTTCCTCCAGTGTGCCTGGGCCATCCTCCTGCTGGGATATAAGAGGGTATATGTATATTTAGAAAGATCCAGAATTTCCACTAGTCTTCAGTGCCCATCAATATAGGCAGAGTGGCTGAAGAGATAGTACAGCAGATAAGGTACTTGCTTTGGAATGCAGCTAACCCAGGTTCAGTCCACAGTACCCCATGCTGTCCCCAAGCTCTGCTAGGCGTGCTTCCTGAGCACAACCAGGAGTAAGCCCTGAGCACTGCTGAGTGTAGCCCCCAAACAGATAAATACAGGAAAGGAAACAGATGATGGATTTGCAATTCCTTCTCATTTGGATTTCTGCGTCCTCAGACCATGCTGGGTATTGGAGTAAGAAACTGCACTGCACGTTTGCTTCTGTGCTGTTGGCCCCACCTGGCCTTCTCTACTGAAAGCAGCAGAGAATCAGGCAGTGTGGAGGAAAGCAGAAACTGGAGACACTTCCCTGCTCTCAGGAGCTCTTGAGTTCTAGGCTCAAAAGACCACAAATCTGTGAGATACTTTTTTAGTTTGTTTCGGTTTGGTTTGGGGACCACACCAGCTGTGCTCAGGACTTACACAGAACTTATAGTGGTTTGGTTTGGGGGCCACACCCAGCTGTGCTCAGGAATTATTTGAGACTTATAGTCATCCCTGAGGCTTTGCACTTAGCAGTCACTCCTGGAGGTCCTGGGGGACCTTACGGGGTTCCAAAGATCAAAACACAAGTAAGGCAAGAACCCTATCTGCTATATTCTCTCTTTAGCGCCCTGCAAGTTAACTTTGATCTGAATTTCTCTGCTCCCCCAGACTTGGTCAGATTATTTAAAACATAATTTTAGGGGCCAAGGAGATAGCTCAGTGGGCTTTGGTTCCCTAAACACTGCCAGAAGTCACCCCCAATCATTAAGCTAGGAGTCCAGGAATCACTGGGTGTGCCCCCCAAACACCTGCTCCCCAACTCCTCCCCAAATAATTTTCTTATCTTTGTCTTTGGGCGGCCATTTCCAACGGTTCTCTGGGAACCGTATGGTACTGGTGATTGAACCCAGGGTTTCCACATGCAAAACATACTCTAACCCTTGAGCCATCTCCCCAGCCCCAGAAGTTTCTCTATTTTAAGTGAAATCAAGCCTAAGAAAGACTTTGGCTGATCTTCTTTTCTTGTGTCAGAGTCAAGTTTTTGTTTTAAGTGCTAAAAGGTCACAGGATTCTCTGTGGTTGGATGGAAGGGAAAAGGAAGTATGTAAAGATGTCCATGGTGGTGCCTTCCATCAAAGGATTCCCAAGGCAGGAGACCAGCCCCCAAGACAGGGCGCTGAGGAGATAACAGCCCAGGCCATCAGCATCACAGCGCCGACCCTAGGAACATGTGTGGGCTGTAGATAGGAAGGAAAGAAGGGAAGATGGCGTAGCCTGACTACACAGTGTTCACGTTCTGATGTTTGCTGTGTCTTGCAAACAGAGGCTTGGATCATCTGGGTCTATTCTCCACTGCCCGTTTGCCGATGAGGAAACTGATTTGATAAGCACTTGAACCAGAAACTGAGTTTCCTGACTGGTGGCCTACAAAGAAGTTCTCGAGGGGTGCTCAGCAAGAGAGGAAATGATGCTTAGATGGGAGAGGGTGGTGGCAGGTGGTGGAGGCAGGAAGAGGCTGGATGGAGTGGCATGTGTATTGGATGTTTCCACAGATATTTGTTTGGCTTTTTGTTTGTTTGTTTTGGCCCCTCACCTGGTGGTGCTCAGGAGTTACTTCTAGCCTCGTGCACTCCAGGCAGTATTTAGCGGATTGTGCAGTGCCAGGATCAAGGTCAGGCCTCCCGTATGCAAAGTATGTGCTCCAGCCCCTCAAGTTCCCTCCCTGGCCTCTGGGATTTTTTTTTTTTCTCACTAAGCGTAATAGCTGAGCAGAAGGCTGTTTGCATTAATGTCTAATGTTTTGATTAGCTGCTTGGCCTTATCCATATCCTTGTCTGTAAAATAGGAGTAGTAATAATAATGCGAACAGTAAGGGCTCAGGAATCAGGGTATTGGGTTTGAATTCAGGCTCCATTATTTACAAACTGCTGTCTTGGGGAGTTACTTAACATCATTTACAAACTGCAGTCTCGGGGAGTTACTTAACTTTCTACACCTCTGTTTCCACCAATGTTGAGGGGAGAAAGAACTGAAGGCATATTGCATATATTCTTTCTGTGGCCACATGGATGTTGGCAGGTGCTGCCTTGGTTCCTCACAGTGGGTCAGTGAGATACAGGTGCTGTTAATCATACTGGACAGAGGGACTGTGAATCCTGTGGTCATTTAGTTATTAAATTTTAGGAAGAACCTTAGTCTTTTCTGGGTGGGTAAGGGGAAGAGTTTGGGTCATACCTGGTGGTGCATCCCAGGCTTACACCTAGTTCTGAGTTCAGGAATCTCTCCTGGTAGACTCTGGAGTGCTAGGGATCAAACCTGAGTCAGCCTCATGCAAGACAAGTGCCTTTCCCACTATACTGTCTCTCTGGCCCTTGTTTTGATGTTTTTGTTTGTTTTGTCTTTGGGCCACATCTGGCAATGCCCAGGGGTTATTCCTGGCTCTGCACTCAGGAATTACTCCTGGCCATGCTTGGGAGAACATATGGAATTCTAGGGATCAAATTCAGGTTGGCCATGTGCAGGCCTCCTACCAGGGTAAGCATCCTACCCGCTATACTTTTTGACTGGCCCCAAGCAAGCCACATTTTTGTTCGTGGTGGTGGTGGTGCTGAGACTTGAATCAGGACACACACATGCAGGCAGGTCTCTACTGCTCAGCCACATCACTGGCCCAGGAAGAGCCGTTTAGGAATGACTTTCGGACCTGGGATGTAGCTCGTTGGTAGAGCTCATTCACCTGGGTGAATCCCTGGCACCACAGCCGGTTTGGGGATTAACTATTAGGATTCAGCAGCTAAGTCTGAGGAGATAGCTCCAGTGTCTGGCCTGCATGCTTTATATGCAGGAACCCTGGGTTTCACACCCCTACCTCATGGTCCTCCAGGCATGCCCAGGAGCAGGCCTCAGCTGCACACCAGGAGTAGTATCAGAGCATTGCAGGGTGTGACCTTAAAAATAAAATAAATCAATAGCTGGCATGTTGGACTTTGTGGAGTGTAAGAAGGAAAACAGGAAGGAAGGACATAGAATAGCATATAGGCTTTTTCTTCTTTTTTCTTCTCACTGTTTTTTTGGAGGTGTCGGGGACACACCCAGCTGTGCTCAGAGCTCACTCCTGGCTCTTTACTCAGCTCTTGGTGCTCAGACTCCCATATGGCTCAACTCCCATATGCTCAGACTCCCATATCACTCTTGGTGCTCAGACTCCCATATGGGTGCCAGAGATTGAACCTTGGTCAGCAGTGTGCAAGGCAAGAGCCCTCCCTACCCACTGACCACCCCCCTCCTCTTCCTCTTTCTCCTCCTCTTCCCCCTCTTCCTCCTTTTCTTCCTCCTCCATCTCCTCTTCTTCCTCCTCTTGCTTTCCCCTCTCCCCATCCCTGGCCCTAGGAAAAGATTTCTTTCTTTCTCATTGACCCTAGGACAGTGAGGATTGGCAAGCACTAAAGTCTCATCAGCTCTTTCTCTCTCAAAGTTGGGAGCCACTCAGGCTTTGGTTGGGGTTTAGTTGATTGAAATGGGCTTTTTTTTGTTTTGTTTTGTTGTTGGTGGTAGTGGTGTTGCCTTGGTTTGTTTTTCCACCCTAGCAGTACTAAAAAGGGCTTATTCCTGGCTCTGTGCTCACTGATCACTCAAGGATAATTCCTGGCAGTGCTCAGGAGATTGTATGGGGTGTTGGGGATCAAACCCAGGTTAGTCGCATGCAAGGCAAATGTCCAACCTCACTACAACCTCGATTAAGATGGTTTTAAGACATTTTAGTAGCCATGTTTGGTTCAAATAAACACATAGTGGAGGAGCAGTGGCTCTAGATTCTGGGGCAGGTTTTTGTGTTTGTTTTTCTCTGTTTGGGGGCTGTGCTTGGTGGTGCTCTGCAGTGCTTGTGGTGCCCGAATTGAATTCAGGCCTCTGGCATGCAAAGGATGTGCTCAACCCACTGAGCTCTCTCTCTGGCCCCTGAGGTAGTTAATAAACCTCTGGCTTGGTAGAAATTAATGCTTGGTTGCTTGAAGAAGCTCAGTACAACGTTTATCCTAAGACCAAGAGTTCTTGAAAAACACTGGCTGGTGCAGAATGATGGAACCAGCCCAGAGATATTTCTTTTCGATGACATATAGGCCTAGTCACCCCCTATCTTGCAGGGATTCTGGCCAGAGGTCCATTGTACTCTGTAGAGGGGCAGCAGCTATAGTGCAGTGCTGGTACTTGGAGGCAGCCTTGGTCAGAGGAGTATGGGAGCAGGCAGGATGATTCAGAAGTTATTGCAAGGCCAGCCCTGCAAGACCAGTGGGAGCCGTCCGAGGACTTATCTGAGGAAAACTGTTACCAGAGGAGGTTACAGGGAATGAAAGCCAATACGGGTTTTCTAGGCAGGGCACTGGAATGCTAAAGCCTCTGCTTTCTTTTTTTTTTTTTTTCTTTTTTTTCTGGCGATCCTCAGGGTCGACCCAGGGTTTCACACAGGCAAGGCCAGCACTCTCCCTCTGAGGTCTGTATTTAGAAAGAACATGGAGTGGCCTGAGCAATAGCACAACAGGGAAGGTGTTTACCTTTCACGTGGCCAACCCGGGTTCAATCCCCGGCATCACATATAGTCCCCCGAGCACTGCAAAGAATAATTTCTGGTCAGAGCTAGGAGTGACCCCTGAGCATTGCTGGATATGGCCTCCCCAAAGAAAACAAAATGAAAGAAAGAGAGAAAGAGAGAAAGAGAGAAAGAAAGAAAGAAAGAAAGAAAAAGAAAGAGGGAGGGAGGAAGGAAAGGAAGGAAGGAAGGAAGGAAGGAAGGTAGGTAGGTCACTGGTGGAGCAGTGGTACAGTGGGTAGGATACTTGACTTGCATGTGACCGAACTGGGTTTGATCTCCAGCACCCCATATGATGCTGCTAGGAGCCCCGCTTGGAGCGATTCTTGAGTGCAGGAGGCATAAGAGAACCCTGAACGTTGCCTCATGTGGTCCAAAACAAAAGCCAAAAAGGTTACTGGGGACAAATGGAGAAAGGACTAGAGAAGTAAGTGCCCATTCTTCCCCTCCCCCCCACATAATAATATTGTACTTTACTTGTATATACGTACACACATATACCCCCTTCAGCCTGAGTGTGGGGTAACCTAGATACACTCACTGAATGCTGCCCTGGGGAAGACATGGTTCTGACACCCTTGGCTCCATTCTTTTTTTTTTTTTTTTCCCTTTTTGGGTCATACCCAGTGATGCTCAGAGGTTACTCCTGGTTCTTCACTCAGGAATTACTCAGGTGGTGCTGGGAGACCTTATGGGATGCCAGGGATAGAATCTGAGTTGGCTGCGTGCAAGGCAAACGCCCTACCCGCTGTGCTATTGCTCCGGCCCGGCTGCATTTTTTTGCCTACTCTCTGTTTCCCTATCAAAGGACAGGCTCTGTGATTGGGAAGAAAAGGACAGTGAGTTTCACCTGGTGCTGGGAGCTAGGGTGATACTGGTTCGTTCAAATTAAGACACTTAAGAGAGCAAAAGCAGTTTAATAATGACTCTGAACAGCAGGTGTCCCCTGGAACTGTCCCAGGGAAACTAGAGTGTGCAGTCACCCTACTGAGAGCTCAACACAAATGTCACCAAAAGGGGAGCTAAAAAGAAATGTCAGCTCAGTTGTTAACTTCCTGCAGGAGGATCTGTGCAGAGGTCGTAGTGATGAGGGCCTGGAGGAAGCTGGAGGCTGCCGAGATGGGACGTGAAATCCCGAGGGGAGACGTGCCAGTCAGGGTGGGCTGGTCAGCAGCCTCACCAGAGAGAACAGAGGTCCGCAGAGAGCACGGACAGAGGGGCAGTAGGCATATGAGAAAGTACCCAGCATCACTTCTTATCAGGGACATGCAAGCCAAATGAGATAGCATTCCTCAGTGGTAAGACCAGCATCCATCAAAAAGTCTGGAAACAACCAACGTCAGTGGGGTTGTGGGAGAAAAGCAACCCTGTTTCACTGTTGGTGGGAATTTTATCTGGCTCACCTCTACAGAAAAAAGTGTGGAGATCCCATATAACACAGAGTCTGCTTCTTGGCATTTACTCCAAAACCAAAAATACTAAATTTGAAAAGATCCACATACACACACAAATATGTATATGCACATGTGTATATATTTGTATATGTGTATATATAGATGTATCTACATATACACACATTTATGTTCATTACAGCACTTAGAACAATAGCCAGGATATGGAAATAATTTAACTTAAATGACTGTTGATAGACAACTAGATAAAGAAGTTGTGGTAGGGGCTGGAGCGATAGCACAGCGGGTAGGGCATTTGCCTTGCACTTGGCCAACCCAGGTTTGATTCCCAGCATCCCGTATGGTCCCCTCAGCACCGCCAGGAGTAATTTTTGAGTGGAGAGCTGAAGAGCCAGGAGTAACCCCTGTGCATCAGCGAGTGTGACCCAAAAAGCAAAAAAAAAAAAAAAAACAACAACAAAAAAAAAAACCCAAGTTGTGCCACAGAAAGCATAAAATGATATGCAGTTTACTGTGATATGACTGGAACTAGAGGAGGATACCATGTTGAGCAAAATAAGAGGGTGAAGGATAAGTACCAGCTAGTCGCATTTATCTGTGGTATATAGAGAAACCAACAAGGATATAGACAATATCAGTTCAAAACATCCCTGAATTGCAGAATTGAGACAGGCTGAGAGGGGGAGCGGATGGCGGGAGTGATGAGGTGGAATGAAAGTAACGCGAGGGCATTGGTGGAGCGTCATGGACACTTGATGGTGGTGGTGAGGTGAGGTAGCTGTACAACACCAAAACCATAAATGTAAACTTGTGAACTGAGCACTAGTAATCATTAAAATTCCTCCTCACCCTCTTGTTTTTGTGATGTTACCGGGAGTTGCACACTTGGTTGTGGTATATACACACTTGGTTGTGGTGCTGTTTGCGTCCCATGTGTGGCAGCATGAGAATCAGTACCAGGGACTGAATAGGAGCAGGCATTCTGTCACTGAGCCCTGTCTCCTGGCCCCTGGTGCCTCCTGCGTGTTGCTCTGTTTGGGGACCACATCAGGAAGTGCTGGGTGCTGCTCCTAAAGGTCGGGGCCACTGCCATGTGCTTAGGGGACTGTGTAATGCCGGGGATCAGTCTGGAGCTCCTGCAAATGGAGCACATGTTCCAGCTCTTTGAGCTGTGCTCCAGGCCCTGTTGCCTTCGCTTTGAAATCTCTGGGGGCTCTCAGGCATTTTGGAATAATCCATGTTCTGTTTTCTCAGGAAATGGCACCACCTACAGGTGCATGTAAAGTTTTGCAGATTGTGTTAGGAATTCTGGGCCCCAGGGTGGGAATCTGTACCCCCATCTTGGCGCCTGCTGTTCTTCTGTTCTCCCTTGTTTCCTGAACGGACCAGTTTGTTTTTATTAGCAGGTGACAGATTGCCAATTCAAGTTCTCTTACTCTGCAGAAGATGGACTTGGGACTCGGATGACAGTGGCACAGAGGGTACATCTGGGTCTCTGGCTACTGAGTCATTCTCACTGACTCCCCTTGGAGACTGGGCCACAGCCATCTTCTGCCTTTAGAACTGAGGGAGATCATCTATCCTGTAAAACGTCATAGCAGATAGGAGAAGAAATCTGACCCAAGTCATGAGCTCCTGACTAGATCCGAGTGTCAGGAAGGACTGGTCTGCCCCCCCACCCCCCGCTCGAAGCCCACCAGGCCTGCTCTGCCCCATGGGCCCAGAGGCCAGTTTGGGTTGCAGAAGTTTGAGGAGGTTGGTCTTCAGGGAAACACCCATTCTTTTAGGGAGCCACATCTGATGCTTGACCGTTTGGAGTTGGGGAACACACATGGTAGGGCTGGCAGGGGACATCATTTGGAACTGGGACTCAAACCCAGGACTCCTGCTTGCAAAGCGCACCTCCTTGATCAGATTTCCCCAGACCCTGCCCATCTATTCTTCCCCCTCTCTACACAGAGTGTGGGAGGTCAGGAGACTGGATTCGGGTCGTTCCTCTTCCTGTCCTTTCAGCTTTCATTCTACAAAGGCACACTGAGCATGTGCACTGCGCCCATGTCTCCCTGGGCCTCAGCTTCCTCCCTGTGCACAAACAAGGTTGAATTTCCTCTCCTACAGTGTCTGTCTCCTTAGCCATCCCTCACTGAGTTCACTTTGTAGCAAAGTTTCCCTTGCTAAGCTCACACTCCAGTTCAGTTATAGGCATGGTGAGAATAGAGACATGTGGGACTGGAAATAGAGTTCAGTGGCTGAGGTGCTTGCCTTGCACGCAGATGACTCAGTATTGGCCTTTGGCAGACCATATGGTCCTTCAAGCCCTGCCAGGAGTGATCCCTGAGTATAGAGCCAGGAGTAAGCCCTGAGTGCTGCTGGGTGTAAACACCCACCCCTCCCCGGCAAACGAAAGAAAATAAAAGAGAGTTATGCGTATGGTTCCAGGACTGCGCCTTTTTGTGCTTTCATTTGTGGGGGTCAGACAAGGCTTTTCCCCATACTTGGCTGCCAGTAGATCCGAATGGGTGACTTGTCTCGACTCCCACTAATCATGTGTCTTTGATTCTTCAGGGGAAAAGCCTGGTTTGGTTTTTCCCTCTGGCTTTGGGGGAAACACTGCAGCGTATTTTGCTGTTGGCATGCCAACACCCCCAACCCCCGCCTGCCATTCCCTTTCCTCACAGAAGACCCCAGACCTCAGTTGCCGTCTCAGTAACCAGGGTGCTCTCATGCTTGCTCAGGCAGAAGGGGGTTCTTGTTGGCATGCATTCAGCTGGAAGCTGGGGAAGAAAAGCCCGACGGAAAAGAAACATTTCATCCCGGCCTGGGAACGGAAAACAAGGTCTGCTTACCCTCTCTCCCTGCCAAGAAGCCAATTGCTCCAATGAGCCTGGCTAAGAGCATGCACTGCCTAGAACGGGGTGGCGGGGGCGGGGGCAGGGAAGGCTTCAGTACCACCACTCTATTGGTGGGACCATGCAGTCAGGCTGTTCTTAGTTGGGGGTCTGTGTGTGCGCATGTGCGCCATACCTGGCAGTGTTCAGTGGTTACTCCTAACTCTGTGCTCAGGAATCACTCCTGGCAGTGGTCCAGAGACCACATGGGGATGATGAAGATCGAACCCAGGTTGATCACATACAAGGCAAGAGCCCCACCTGCTGTATTGTTGCTCCAGCCCCTGTTCTTAGCTATTTTATTTTATGGTTTGGGCCCACACCCAGTAATACTTAGTGGTGAGGGCTATTCCCGGCTCTATTATCAAGGTCAGTCTTGGCAGTTCTTGGAGACCGTGTGGTACCAAACCCAGGACCTCATATATCCAGTATTCTGCCACTGAATCACATCCCCAGTTCCAATTATTTGCTGGCTGGTTTGTTTGGCTGGTTTTGAGCCATGCCCGGCAGTGTCCAGGGCTTACTCCTGGCTCTGCACTCTGGGATCACTCCTAGTGGGGCTCAGGGAAACACAGGGGTGCTGGGGATCAAACCTAGTTCAGCTGTGTGCAAGGCAAGCGCCCACCCCTCTGTACTGTCTCTCTGGTTCCTTGTTTGCTGTTTTAAATGTAATTCCCTTTTCATGTTTGGGGATGAGGAAGAAAGCGACTATTTTATGAAGTTGTGTTTTGTTTTGATTGGATATTCAGGTGAATGGTACATAATTTACAAAGAGCCTTTTCTGCCCCAGCTCCTCGGTGCCCTTCCCAGAGGCAACCAATTAAAAATCCAAAGGTCGTCTCTTTAAATAAAAGATACCTGTATTTCCCCCTGACAGTGCCAGCATGCATAAAGCTAGCAATTAAGTTACCTTTGAATCTTGTGCTTTTTATAGTTTTGTAAGAAAATATTTAGATCTGGACTGGAAAAATAGCTTAATTAGCAGGTTGGAATTGCTGTGCACGCAGGAGCCTGAGTTGATCCCGGCATTACATACCGTCCCAAGCCCCACCTTGGCTGACAGGAGCCCCAAATTATTCCTCCCCTCCTTTTGAGTTTTGATTCAATCATTTAAAACCCTCAATTTCTCTGTCTTCTTTATATGCATTTAGGGAATATTTATTGAAATTGGTGGCCTTAATATTGTACTTTGGGAGCCAAACCCAGCTGTGCGCAGGGTTTATTCCTGGCTCTCCTCTCAGGGATCACTCCTGGTGGTGCTAGGGGATATTGGGTACAGGGGATCTAACCCAGGCAAGCGCCATGCCTGCTATAATATTGGCCCCTGTTTTTTTGTTTTTTGTTTTGACATGCCTGGTCATGCTCAAGGAGGCTACTCCCAGTATATTGTTATGGGGTGGATTGCTTCTGGCAGGTGCTTGGGAGACCAGGTGTTACTGAGCCTTCTCCGTAGTCCCCTACTGGTACTAACTAAAATTTTTTGTTTTGTTTTGGGAACCAAGTACTCCTGGCTCTGAACTCAGAAATCACTGCTGATAGTGCTAGGGGGACCATATCAAATGCCGGGGATTGAACCAACCCTGGTCAGCGGTATTCACAGCAGTGCCTGACACTCTGTTCTATCACTCTGGCCCCTAATTTTAAATTTTGAGGTCTGTGACAACCCACCCCCACCCCCCAAACAGAATGATGTGGTGAGAGGGACAGAAGTAATAGTACAGAGGGTAGGGCATTTGCCTTGCATACGGCCAATCCTGGTGTGATTCCCAGACACCTCATATGGTCCCCTAAGCACTGCCAGGAGTAATCCCTGAGCACAGTCAGAAGTAACCCCTGAGCATAGCTGGGTAAGGCCATCCCCCCACCCCCCAAAAAAAAGACCTGATGAAAACGGTTTATTCTTTTTTCATTTTGAATTTTGTTTTTTTGGTACCAGGGATTGAACCCAGACAAGGCTCAAACTTAGGGAAAGGCACATGCATACCGCCTTTCTCCTCCTGGGGAAGAGGCCCACTTTGGGGCAGAGGAGATTTCAGGGGAGAGGAGAGATTATTGATCATCATCTTGGGGCACAGGTTGTTGGCGCAGTCATGTTTCTTGATGGCACAGGGAGCTGTGAGTGGCGCATTAGACCCGATCGTTTTCTCATGGTTGTATTTCCTGAGGGTTGGCACAGGGGTGATGTCACCGTGCAGGCACAGTGCCAGGTGCAAAGACTTCTGGGTGTAGGAGTGCGGCTGTTTTTGCACTGTTTGTCTGCAAATATTAGTTACTGCCGGTGGGCAGGCTGCCCTCCTGGTCTTGTACTTTGGCTCGGACATTTTCCCATGGGGTCATTGACTTTGAGGGTTAGCTGCTCCTTACAAAGATCAGTATCTCTTCCTCGTTGGTGAGAAAGAGAGTCAAGTACTTACAGTTTATAATCTTTTTACTTGTCATAGCCTACTTTGAAATAGGCTGGTTATTCCCCACTGTTGAGACAAATCCCTGGTATCCCACTTGTACCAAGTGGTCTCTTGGCAGCTTTGCCGTCTGTCATCCCTTTTACTGCAAGCTCTTCTGAGCACACACCAGCCAGGTGTGTGTAAATAACAAAAACAGGGGTGCCAGCTCCAGCTAGCACCACAGCTCAAAAAGTATGGGAATGCCATGGCCGGAGAAAAAGAAATAAAGCAGTGTAGCCCTTGGGTGAGCACTTTCGCCAAGTGTGGGAGCACCACAACCTGATGTGTGAATCCTGGCAAGCCCAGGCACACCCCCGCATCACCACCACCACAGCAACAAAGGGAAAGGGAATTTAAAAGAGAGAAGAGAAAGAGTTGAAGATAAAACTCCAGAAGAACTTCTTCCCTGTGTGTGGGGAGCCAGGCCAGGGCACCCCCTAAGACTGGTCGGGAGTTTCAGCAGAAGGAGGTCGGCAGTGTCAGAACTTAGAATGAAGGTGGAAGGTGAGGGTGTCTGGATTCACATTCTGACTGTAGTTTCTCTTCTGAGTAACATCTGTAAATGACGTTTGTGACTAATGTTGAGTTTGAATCCTGACTTCCTCCATTTAGTTGGTGCCACAGAGTTCATAGCACAGCGGTAAGGCGTTTGCCTTACAAGCGGCCAAGATGGCCGACCCGAGATGGAGAGCCCGGCAAGCTACCGAGAGTCTCTTGCCTGCATGGCAGAGCCTGGCAAGTCACCCGTGACGTACTTGATATGCCAAACACAGTAACAACAAGTCTCATAATGGAGACGTTACTGGGCCTGCTCGAGCAAATTGATGAACAACGGGAGGACCTTGACTGTGACCGTGACACAGAGTTCAGAGGCTGGAGGGAGTCTGATTTTCTAACTCAGTTTGTGGGATGAGTTAAGTGAAAGATAGTCCTCGGGGTTAGGGTTTTAGCTCAATGAACCACATGCCTCTTGGGCATGAGGTTCTGGATTCTATCCCCACCACCGCAAAAAAAAAAAAACACTTTATTTCATGGGAAAAGAACATTTTGCATATATGAAATTAGTCTACTCAGAGGATGGACCTCATGGACTGTTCAAGATCACATGGGGTCTCCCCGCCTTCTCCAGATGGAATCCCTGAGTTTACATGAGTTTACATAAACAAGGCTCTGGATGTGGGTTTCAGGACTAAATCTCCAAATCACATGGCGGCAGTGGAACTGGGCAGTCTCACCCTGCCTTCCCATCCGCTCCTGATGCTGTAAGTCACTCCCATAACCCTCCCCTGGACACCATCTTGATGCACACAGCAGCAACAAGTCCCGGAGGGCACCACAGTACCGGAGATTTTTCCAGGCCCCAGATCAAGCTGATTTCACTGGGGCATCCCAGATGGAGCAGGTGCAGTCTCCCTGCCTTCTCCAGATGGAATCCCGGGCGACCATGAGCTTACACACATAAGGCTCCAATATGTTGGTTTCAGAACTAAATCTCCGAACTGCATGGTGGCAGTGGAACCGGGCAGTCTCACCCCAGCTTCCCATCTGCTCCTGATGTTGGAAATCTCACCCACAACCCACCCCCAGGTGTCATCTTGGCACACCAACAACCTGGGACCAGAAACTCCCAGTTGAATCACAAAATGAAATAGCTCCCTACAGAGATGGCTCTGAAACCCAGCCACTTATAATCTTAGAATTTAAGAAACGTGCAGCCGCATAAGTGGCCGTGCAACATTTCATGATATGCAAAATGAGCAATAGAAAATAAATGATCTAGCCTCTTCCCCTGGAAGGCAGGCTTGAATGGTGGTGGGAAAATCTGAGCAAAATATAATGCCCCAAAATAGAGAGAGAGTATTTGAGCAATTGTCTGCCATAGACACAGGGTGAGGACTGGGATGGAGGGGGTGGGAGATAATGGGGACGTTGGTGGTGAAAAGTTTGTGCTGGTGGAGGGACGGGTGTTTGCTAATTGTATGACTGAATCTCAAACATGAAGGCTTTGTAACTGTATCTCACGGTGGTTCGATTAAAAATTAAAAAAAAAAAAAAAGACCGTATGGGGTCAACCAGAAAAAGTCTTTTGTGTTTGTTTCAGTTAATTATGAGGAATCTCAGACTAGCTAGGTTCTTATACTGTTTAGCTGGAGAAAGACTTTGGTAGGAAAACATAACCACATTTTCCGTGGTCCTGACAAAGAGCCTGAATGCTAGGAATTAAGGGGCTTTGCTTGGTGGCATAATTTGGTCATGCCAGAATTAGATCTAAAAGCATCCAGGCTTCCAGATCCCAGGTTGCAGATTCTGTTTAGTTACAAACCTCCGGGTCATGGTCAGGCATGAGGGAAGGAGACAGTTATACTTGAAAACAGGAAAAATAAAGTGAAACTTCACAAAAAATTCAACTATGTAGAGTTCTAAATGCAAAGGGGCTAACAGATGATTGGTTACTGTTTATCCCAAATACTTTTGGCCAATTTAAAATGCACTCAGGGGTCTGGAAGGCTGAGGCTGAGCACATGCTTTGTTTTTTTGTTTTGTTTTGTTTTTTAATTTTTTTAAAAAATTTTTATTAGTGAGACACCATGAGGTTCAGTTGTAGACTTACAAATTTTTGTGCTTGGGTTTCAATTATGAGCACATGCTTTGC